>OY757904.1:45413072-45443072 GCA_963585895.1 Sepioteuthis lessoniana
GATCCAAGTATTTTCTTTCTATTTTATTTTCACTTCGTGGTCCGCTGGAACAGCAAAGTCCACTAGATTATAAGTTCTTTTTTTGTTTCAAGTTAATTAACACCAGGTCTGTTATCGCCTTGATTGAGTGATCTGCTTATTTCTCAAAGCCCCAGAGAATTTTATGGATCTCATTTTCTCCTGGCAAGTTTTCCATATCAGTTCTAACTGGTGATTTTTCACTGTCTAAGTGACAGTAAGTCTACTTACGTCTGCAGAACTCTTCTAATTACCCAAACTGATTTTAGCAGTATTGCGGTCTCGATAGTTTTGATTCTTCCTTTGATCTCCAGCTCACTCAATCTTTTGAAAACGGTCCCCAGGGCTCCAACTTACTTGTATCACTGTTGCATAGCCACAACCGTGATACATATATAACTATACATATATACACGCGGAAACATAGTCAACACAATAATGACGAAGGAACACACTTCTTTAGAAAAATATACCTCTCACACTTTATTCGAAATGGTTGCGAAAGGGTTAAGTGTGAGAGGTGAGTTGGAGACTGAACAAACTGCAACATATTGACCCCCAGTTCCTTTGTCTTTAGCAGCACTTCTTTCTCGTTCTGCTGGGCTGCTCAATCGGGGGTCCTGAGGACCCATAGCACTCTGCTGGGTCTGGTTCTCTCTACAGCATCTTATCTCCAACTAACTGACTCCAACTGAACTAAACCTGTCCGTAGCACCGGGTTATATAATTGTTTGACATCCACCTGCTTCTTGTAGGCGTCATATCTGTACCCAATTCAACCCGTCCACAGTCAAGGTTATACCCTGATATCTTCGACCGAATGTACCTATTCCTTGATTGACGGCTGGGTCGAAGGTCTATATGTTACATCACCATTAGTTTTACTTTCTACCTGTTTGACACTTAAAATCAAAAGATGTGAAGTATGTTGTCTTTTTAGTCGCATATTTATCATAATCACTTTGTAAGATAAAAGAAATACTAGTCAAAATTCAATAATCAAGGACAATGCTTCATCCAATTAAACACGACTAATCAATTTAATTGCTACCTACCAAGGTGGTTGAGGCGGGGAATTCTCGCGATGTAATGGCTAAAGTGCTGGACAGTTACCTCGAAATAAACAATTTCGAGCTTCAATCGCTCTATTATGTTCACTTTCGGTCTAATATCATTGTAATAGGCATAAGCCCATTTTCCCCAGTTATTGGCTATATAGTACTATTAATGTTCTTGTACAAGTATGACTTTTACATTAAATAACCTATGAAAGTTGATATGCCATTAAATAAAGAGAACAAAATAAACCAAAGTTATTGAAATCTTACCATTTGCAAACGCTTTTCATTTAAAAATGTGCAGTTGTTCGTGTGATACCGTCTATATTAATGGCATCGATCAGGTTATCGATAAGATAATTTTATATTTCTCCCTCCCTTCCCTATCTTTCTATTTGTATATATATATATATGTGTGTGTGTGTGTGTGTGTGTGTGTGTGTGTGTGTGTGTGTGTGTGTGTGCACGCGTGTAATGATGGATATGTAGATAAATAGATCTAATAGTGCGATGGGTTTTTATCTACGCTTTGCACCTGCTGTTGTCTCAGCTTTAGATAGATAGATAGATAGATTAAGAACTTGATGCATATATATCTATTTTTTAAGTGAGTACTTCCTCCCTTGCATAAATCTGTTTTAGCATTTCAGAAGACTGGAATGCTTTTTTTTTTTTTTTTTTTTTAGCTTTTGGAGGGTTTTTTTTACTCTATCTTTCATATAATTTTAAAGTTTTTCCCTTTCCTCGATCCTTCTTTTTCTTCTTCCCTGTCCCCCTTCTCTCTCTCTCTCTCTCTCTCTCTCTCTCTCTCTCTCTTGCTCGCTCGCTCGCTCCACTAATTTTACTTTTTCTCTTTGTTTTCTTTTTCCTTGATTTATTTCATCTCACTTCGCCACAATCATTATTTTCCTTTTCCTTTTTGTCCATTTCTCTCGTCCTTACTGAGGCATGGCGATTTTATCTCGTTCTCAATCTCACACGTGCATGCCTAAACGTCCAATGATAACAAGCATTTCCGTCCAGTAGTTTCTTTCCTTTCCGTTCTTTTTTTAATCTTTTCTTTTTATTTGATTTCTCTCCACTTGAACCCGACGGTTAAGAGGCCAGCAAGTACTCGACTAATGTTTTGTTATAGCCAAGGATCAAAATTTAATTTCCTCTTCGTCAGCATTCCGACACCCTGTCTTCTCCCTCATCTTTATCCATAACTTGACTTTGGGTTCAAGGTCAATGTCTATACAATTGGCTTTCAGTTATGATAAGAGTAAGTGGGATTCTGAAGAAAACAAAAAATATGTAGAAAATGATGATATATTGTATACACTCCGAACACTCAGAACTAGTAAAGAAATACGTTGAAGATGATGATGTATTGTATACACTCCGATCACTCAGAACTACTTTAAAAAATAATAAAGGTATTTTATCTTTAAAACAACCTGAAACGATAATTTTGTGTTAACAGCACAGGCGTGAGGTGTATAAGTTAGAATTGGATAGGTTGTTTCATAGGTCTGGTTAGTCGAAGAAGTTACGGTGTTGTTGATGAAAAATTCATCTCTCCTTCCAACTTTGGCAAAAGCAAACTGGAATCTTTAGATTTGGTACGGCAACCGGTCTAGGAAAAGGAAAACTCTAAATTCAAACCTGCAGTACTCCGTTAAAAGATTGAACTTTTATCATATCCTGCTTCAATTCTGGATAATCGAATAATTTCATGTTGAAATATATTAACCGATTCCTATGAATTAATTCACCAATTTAATTTATTCGTTTTGAAACTCTTTTAATATAATTTCTAATAGTATTTTCCAATCACCTTGATTGATTGTAGAGGCTCGCTTAGCGTAACGATTATCATCGTAGAACATGGAGTTCAAATCCTGGATGAATCTGCGCTTCATTTAGCGTTAACACCAATGGGAAATGCATGAATCTATCTCTTCCCCTATCAGATAAGGGTAATAGTAGAGTAGACTTAGTTCTTTTAATTTGGTACGGCAACCAGTCACGTCGAAGATAAACTCTAAATTCAAACCTGATAAAAACTTAAGAAATAACCTTACTCAATCACACTTCATTGGACGGAGATTTGCCCTAGAAATTAATTATTAAAAGAAGAAATAATATGTAAAAAATATGATTTTATGAAGAATGTTTAAGAGGTAATTCCTTCACTTGTTAGACCTGGGGAGGAATAACCTTCTTTTCTTTAGGACAATTTCATGAGCTTGAAACTTGAAACTTGAAAAACAATGTGGCAAGGATGTTGAAATGTGAATAGAAAATGTGAAATGGCGTGTAGTTTCACGGCTCTAGGTTTTTCTTTTCTTGGTCAGGCAGAGAAATTTTCAGCCACTCCCTCATTATAGTTTCACGGGTATGATAATCTGCAATATCCTGCTTGCATTTCACATAGCACTAATACCCTTGGGAAAGGTATGAATCCAATTATTCTCCCTCCAGCTATGGGTAAATAGTCGGATAGACTGGGTTCTTCAGCCTTGGAAAGGCAACTAGTCTAGGAGAAGGAAAACTCTGAATTCAAACCTGTTAAACTGCGCTTAAAAATTGACCTTGTGTCATATCCTGCCCGAGCGGAGGGGGTTGGTATCTGCAATATCCTGCTTTCCATTAACAACTAAATAAATTATTGTAATCCAATTTTTTTTCTTAATATATCTTTTGCATTTCCTTTTATCAGTGGGTTGTGCTTACTTCGGAGTATTGCGGTCGACTTTTCTTGCTTTGGAGTATTGCGATCGACTTTGCTTGCTTTGGAGTATTGCGATCGACCTTTCTTGCTTTGGAGTATTGCGATGGACTCTTCTTGCTTCGGAGTATTGCGATCGACTTTTCCTGCTTTGGAGTATTGTGATTGACTTTTCTTGCTTTGGGGTATCGCGATCGACCTTTCTTGCTTTGGAGTACTGCGATGGACTTTTCTTGCTTTGGAGTATTGCGATGGACGTTTCTTGCTTTGGAGTATTGCGATCGACTTTTCTTGCTTTGGAGTACTGCGATCGACTTTGCTTGCTTTGGAGTATTGCGATTGACTTTTCTTGCTTTGGAGTATTGCGATCGACTTTTCTTGCTTTGGAGTATTGCGATTGACTTTTCTTGCTTTGGAATATTGCGGTCAACTTTTCTTGTTTTTGTGATTTGCAGTCGTCCTTTTTTGTATTGATGTTTGTATTGTATTGTTTATTTTATTTGGGTGGGGTGGGGTCACAGTAGTATTTTCTTGTTTTAGTGTTTTGCGGTTGACTTTTCTTGTTTTGGTGTTTTGCAGTCGACTTTTCTTTCACTGATATTTTCCAGTAGTCTTTTCTTGTTTTGGTGTTTTTCAGTCAACTTTTCTTATTTTGGTGTTTTGCGGTCACCTTTTTTTGTTTTGGTGTTTTGAGGTCGACTTTTCTTGTTTTGTTGTTTTGCGGTCGACTTTTCTTGTTTTGGTGTTTTGCGGTCAACTTTTTTTGTTTTGGTGTTTTGCAGTTGACTCTTTTTTGTTTTGGTGATTTGCAGTCGATTTTTTTTAATAATATTTTGTAGTCGACGTTTCTCGTTTTTGGTTTTTTGCAGTCGACTTTTCTTTTTTGGTGCTTTGCGGTCGACTTTTCTTGTTTTGGTTGTTTTGCAGTCGACTCTTCTTGTCTCGTGGTTTGCAATCGACTTTTTTTAATGATATTTTGCAGTCGACTTTTCTTGTTTTGGTGTTTTGCGGTTGACTTTCATTGTAATTTTCTTCTGCAGTCATCTAAAATACTGAAAAATTAGACCATTTCGCTTTGTTGATCATGTCTGTGAATTTAAATGGGTTTTTTTTTTCTGCAGAAAATCTATGATATTCTTTGCTTTGTATCAAGATACATTATGAATCTGATTAATGACTTTAAACTTATTTTCAATAAATTAAATGAGAGATGTATCTAAATTCAAAATATTCGAAGTTCAGACAATAAGTTAGTTGAATTTTGCCAAAAGAGTTGGTGATAGGAGGGCCTGATTTTTTTTTCAGGGAAATCAATAGTGATGGATCCTTTCATGTCCCAGAAGATTTACAGCATTACCTCCTATATTAACAAATGCACTCAGGACTATTTCTTTACCGGAGAATCAATGGGTTTAGACGTTTCGACGTAGTCTCGTAGAGGCAATTTCATGTTTTGCGTCTTTGTAAACATTTTTTACAGAAACCTACACATCACAAATTCTTCAGTAAATTTCAAATCGTTTGCATTGCTCAGCTACCAAAAATTCAATTACTTATCACTGATTTTGCCGGAAGCATGTTTTATTTGCCACCATTTTGAATAGCCTCAAAATAAATTTTGTTTGGAACCAATTCCAAACAATTCCTAGTTTACGCTTCTGGAAAAAATTATGGAAAAATGTATTGTATTTCTCAAAAAATTCCCCTTATTTACTGAATGACCCTCATACTTCTGTGAATTGATGAAGTAACTATTGACATCTTCAATGATCTTATATTGTAATATAATATTACAAAGAACACCATATTAATGGGAAATTTTTCTTGTTTTCTTCTGGTAGCTCTTTCACACATTTACCCAATGCCTCCGCAGGAGCGGGATACGACACAAAGTCATTTTAAGCGGAGTTTAACAGGTTTGAATTTGAAGTTTTTCTTCTTCTTCTAAACCAGTCGCCACAGCAAGGTTAAAAAGCCTAGTCTGCCCAACTATTTATCTATTGTTGGTGGGAGAATAGTTCCATACATTTCCCAAACGTATTAACCTGATGTGAAATGCAAGGATGTAGGATTTGAACTCACCGTGCCCATTTCCTAGAACACTACCATTGCACCATCCTCATCGTTTTTCATGCTTTATTTGATCGATGCAAACTACCTTCACATTCGTCTTGTCTTATGTATTTTCATGGTTCATCATTGAATATTCATCATCAAGTCGTGCTGATAGCACGAATTTCCTTGACTCTCTCTCTCTCTCTCTCTCTCTATCTATCTATCTTCCTGCATCCCTATAATTAATCATTCCTTACAAGTCCTCTAAGTGGTATCCAGCATCCACTCAAAGCTGATCTATGTGAGTCTTTTCTAGTCGGCGAACACTGGCGTGTCCATGTACAGGAGTTCACGACAGAAAATTTCCAATGAATTTGTCTTTACTTCTCTAGCAGTGCCCAGCATTACTTGTTCGTCTTACTTGGATTGCTTCTCAGATGGGAGGCTAATGGCCATACAGCTGGTGTTTTGTGGGATGTTGTTTCCAAGATTTGTTCAAAACAACACGTAGCATCCTTCTGTACTTCCCATCGAGCTTTTTCTTCAAGCGCTTCGTTAGAAACGAGGTTGTGAAACCATACAGTAGTACTGACACGCCCTCAGCATGGAAGAGTTTCCATTCAACCATATTCCATGAATGCATCTCTTTAACTCAGTATAACATTGTTTTCTTCTGTTTTGGTGTTAATGTTTTTCGTTTGGCTTTCCTGTATGTAAATCCCATTTCGATCAACTGATTTTTTTACAATTTTCTTGGGTATGTTCTTTTTTTAAGGAACTCAACTTTGAGGTTTCTATCTTGAGTTTTATATAAAGAGGCGCGCTTAGAGTAACAGATATCGCCGTTGGAAATGGAATCTATAATCGGGAAAGCTGTTTTCAACCTTATACTAAAGAAAAGAAAAAAATATGAATATGTAGCAATCAATGTCTTCCTTCTGTTGTATAGCCACATAATACATATACATTTGCATGCAGAATCATAACGACACAATAAAGACGAGCGACACAGTTCTTTAGAAAAATATACCTCTCACTTTATTTGAAAGGGTTGTGTGTGAGAGGGAGTTGGAGACCGAACAGAACTGCAACATATTGACCCCCACTCTATTGGCCATAACAGCGTTTCTTTCCCGTTCTCGGGGCTGCTCAACCAGGGGACCTGGCGACCCACTCTTCTGGGTGCTGGTTTTCTCTACCGCATCTCTACTCCAACTGGTCTGATCTCCAAACTGATTGAACATCCCGAGCACTGAGTTATATAATAGTTCAACGACCCACCTTCTTCTTGTGGGCGTCACAAATCGCACTCATTCAAACCGTCTACGGTCAAGGTTATATTCTGATATTCCTCAACCGGATGCACCTGTTTTTTTTACACAGGTGCATTTCCTATTTTGACAGCCCGGCCGGGTCGGAGGTCAATATACAACACTTCTGCATGACAATAATCGACCATACAAATGCATCTGGACAAGCAAGACAATCGCTTCATTCGGGTGAACAACTTTACTGCATTCTCCATACTCTTCAGATTTAGCGCCTTCAGACTATCATCTCTTCGACCATATGAAAGAGGCTTTAAGAAGCAAACATTATGCCAGTGACCAGAAAATGAAAACTGCAGTAATGAAGTGGTTCAAAGAACAGTTAACAGAATTTTACGAGACAAGGATACATGCCCTCATTCGAAGGTGAAACATTGCTATTAAAAGAAATGATGGCAATGTTGAGAAGTTAGGATGTGATCCATAAGGACAGGCTTCATTGTGATGTATGATATAGGTTCCTGTGTCGGTAATTATTCCTGTACTAAGGAAAAAGGCATTACGTTTTTACTCACCCACATATGTATATTTATATATAATGTAGTTTTCTATATTTATGAATGAAGATAGCTAAATATACATGACACCATATATATCCAAGTTAATATAGCTTAGACTGAGTCAACGGCACTTGGTTGTTTTCCCATACGATCATCGGATTAAGACTTGACTCTGTGTTTACGCTATCTTAACTTGTATATGCTGCAAATAAACATCTATTACAACACCAAGGAACCTTCATCAGATGATGACTCAATGGTGGGGCATTGTTTAGGAGCTTAAAATACTACCTGGTTTTGTTGGCTTTCAGTTGCATTCGTGGAATGTCAAATCATAATGCAACACACACACACACACATATATATATATATATATATATATAGTGGGGTGAAATAAATAATCGTTCATATGAAAATTTTAATTTTTTATCTTTCGAACATAGCCAGAACAATTTTTATATACATTTAGTTTATAAGGATATATTCTACTAATATCTATATATAAACTTAGGTTAGAATTAATTTTACAGAAATTAATGCCATTTATTCATTTTCATGAGTGAAAAAAGTAATCGTACAGTACAAAAAATAACGCATTATCTTCATTTGATACTTTGTAGAACACCCTTTATTTACTTCAACAGCCACTAATCTCTTCCTGTAGTTCTCAGTTAATTTCTTGCAATAATTAGTAGGTATTTTATACTATTCTTCCTTGCATATTGTCTTCAAATTATTGATGTTTGCTGGTGCTCTTTTTCGGATTTGAATTTTCAAAAATCGACACAATTTCTCAATTGGATTCAAATCGAGGGACTGACTTGGCTATTGCGAAACATTAACATTATTTTCAGATAACCACTTCTTTGTAGATTTAGCTGTATGCTTGGGATCATTATCCTGCTGGAAAATGTAATCAGAAAATAGCTCAAGACTTTCAACAGAAGACATCAGATTTTCTTGCAAGATCTCTTTATACTTTTGGGCATTTATTTTACCGTCTATTACTGATATTTTGCCCACATCTTTCGCTGAAAAACATCCCCAAATCATAATACTGCCACGGCCAAATTTGACAGTTGGTGCCTTATTCTTTGGTGAGTAGGCTTCGCCATCTTTCCTCCACACATGTTTTTGATAATTATGACCAAACAACTCAATTTTAGTTTCATCTATCAATAATACTCTTTCCCAAAACGAATTTTATTTTCCTTATACTTATCTTACGAATTTCAACCTTGCATCTCTATGTCGCTTCAATAGGAGAGGAGTTTTCTTTGGTTTCCGTGACTTTAGAGCATTCCCCAGCATTTCATTACTTAATGTTAGTTTGGTTACATTACATCCTGATGTATGCAAATCTTCCTGCAGCTCTTCACGCATAACCATTGAATTTTGTTTAATCAGGCGTCCTAATTTTCTTGATAATCTAGGAGAAATCTTCCTTCCAGCACCTGTTCTTTTTTGTTTTCAACCTTGCAATGAATGAACTTATCGTTGTAAAAGGAATATTCAGGTTGCTTGAAAAATTTCTATAACTTTCTCCATCTTTCCGAAGCTTAACAATCAGTGCTTTTTGTGAATTACTCAATTTTTTAACTCTTACCATAATCAAAACCTCCTCGTACGACAAGCTACTGCAGAAAGTTTCGGTTAGGATTTTAAAACTGACTATAATTACTTTTAAAGTTATTGGAACATTCTAGAAGGCTAACTTTGGGTACTGATAGCATTATTGGAACAATGTAGAAAAATATTGCTTCAATGTTTTACTGTACGATTACTTTTGTCACTCATGAAAATAAATAAATGGCATTGATTTCTGTTTATGTACACATATTAATAGAATATATCCTTATACAGTAAATGTATAAAAAATGTATATAAAATTTTTGTTTCGGCTATGTTTAAAAGATAAAAAAATAAAAATTTTCAAATGTACGAATATTCATATCACCCTAATATATATATATATATATATATATATATATATATATATATATATATATATATATATACATATGTCTGTGTCTGTCTGTCTGTCTGTTTATTAACTAACTCCTGTGCATGCGGAGGAAATGACACAAAGTCAATTTGTTTAAGCTGATTTCAGCTGTGTTTTCTTTCTGAACCAGTTGTCATACAAAGATTCAACAGTCTACCCTACTACTGTCCATATATAGAAGGAGAACAGTTGGATACATACCTTTCCTAACAGTATTAACGTTGTGTGAGATGCTAACAGTCTCTTCCAAGATTTGAACGTTTTCATTTCCTCCTCCGATAATCATTTCACCTCAAATGCTTCCAATATATCCTGATGATCTTGTTAGGTGAAACGTAGGTAGATTTCTTCTGACTCTGTAGGTATTCGTATTTCGTTCAACTTAATGTATTGAGCACCCTTACGTTTTGACTAAAGTAATTTTGTCGGTGTTTTTTCTTTAGTCTACAAGAAGCAAAATTAGCAATATTCTAGTATGATAATAAACGATTCTATTATAAATTCTTAAGACATTCTGTTCCATTTCTCCACAATAGCAATCTTAAGCTCATCAATATTTCGATGGGAAGTCACATTTGTTTTGTTTTCTAAAACGCCCCATATAGCGTAATTAAGGGGGTAAATGTCTGGGCTTAATAGAGGCTATATAGAAACTCTAAATATTTCGGAATTTTTTTGACTCGGTTTCGGAGTTAAGAAAATCATAAATTATATTTCATTTCTTTTCTTGCTCACTCATTTGGGGCTGAATTTTAATGAAAAAGTGCTTGAATAATGGAGCTAATCATGAAAATTTAGATTTACAAGTTTTTTTCAAAAATTGAACAAATCAAACTAAAAAAAACCTTCTAAAAATTATTACACATTTTGCTTCCGCACCCTGTAGGCATACGTTATTGGTTGATTATTTTCAAATGGTACGAATTTTTTGTCTTTTCTTTTTTGGGAATTTTGTCTCCTGATATCAGATTAAGACCCTTCCCCAAACAATCCAACAGTAATATTTTTTTATTTGCAAATTGCATCATCCGGAGTTTTTTTAACACCGTCAGAATTATAGATTAGGTATAAAAATTATATATATATATATATATATATATATATATATATATATATATATATATATATATATATATAGTCCATTCTGGTGCCTAGAATTGTCGGAATCTCTTTGAGTTATCACTAATATATTTGACTGCTATCTGATATGTTATTTTTTTAACTTGATTATATTCATGCTTTAAGTATTAACAGTTAATTTCCTTTCTATAGAAGTACACATAAATACGCCAAGGAAATTTGTTACATTTATTTTAGACCAGCAAAATGAATATACAAGAAAGTAAGCATATTCATAATGAGACACACATTTATGTACTTGCATATTTTAAATATGCATTGCGCTTGAAAATATCGGAAAAGAAGAAAAAAAGCATTATCCTTCCTGATGCAAGCAGCTCTATTTTCAGTATCTTGACTCAAAGTTACAATCCCTACCCTTCCTCTTGTGTACAAGCATACATATGTTAACAACTCCCACACACTATCACAAAAATATAACGGGAATGCACAAAAGTAAGTGACAGCTACGTGAAAACGTGTAGCTCCTTCCTTCGCCTGAATACCATTGGTTATGTGACATGACATGAAGGTGCCAGAATCATTACTTAGGTATATCTATTGAGATATGTTCTAGGGATTTACATAACTGATGTATATTTGTCAGGTTTAATTATAGGACTTTAGTGAGGGCTGGAATACATCCCATACATACTCAATGGTTTGGTTGTGGTTTATGGTATATCAACCAATGTACGTTATTTAATGCCCAATCCTTTTTATACATATATATTAGATACGAGGGGCATACGATATGTTTCCAGACTTTTTTCGTATGGGCACTTTTATTGATAGTACACACATGAAACTCTAGTCCCTTTTGAAGCAATCTCCTCCGGCTGCAATGTACTTTTTGTACCATTCCAACAACTTCTGGAAGGCCCCATGGAAGTCCTCTTGTGTGATCGTGTCATGACCTTCGTCACAGCCTCTTTCATCTCCTCAATTGTCTCATAACGACAGCCTCTGAGCTTATGGAGCAAGGTCTGGACTATAGGGAGGCTGAGGAACTGTCTTGATGCCCATCTTGGTCAAATAGTCTGTGAAAAGGATGGAGTTGTGGACCGGTGTATTGTCCTGTTGGAAATGCCACTGACCCGATTTGAAGAGTGCTGGCCTCTTCCGACGGAATCTCTTCCTGAACTCCCTTAAAACCTCAACATAGTAACCCTAACCCTTTCGCCAATCAACTCTGGTGTATTGACTTCCTTACCCCTCCCACACCTCTCATCATCCCTCACTGACTCCCTGCCTTCCTTGAATCTCTTATGCCACTCCATTCATGCAAGATGCTCCATTCATGCAAGATGCTCCAAAAGCAGTCTGAAGCATTCCATACGTTTCTGTGGTATTTTTTCCAAGTTTAAAACAGAATTTTATAGCATATCGTTCTTCTAAAGTGTCAGATTGCATTTTTGAAATTCATCAGCTGTGATAATCAGGTTTTAATAGGGTGTGTTCCAATTCCTACTGTAGCTGTTCATTTGAACCTGAAATCATAAAAATTGGTCAGTCATCTCATACGACGTATAGCAATAACCTACTGAATTTTCAAGAGTCTACAACAATTTTAAATGCACACCCGAAAAAATTTGGAAACTTAACGTATGCACCTCGTATATGATTTCTAAATACATTTAGTAGATAACATTTGTAAATGAGGCTTAGCTCTTCTTTTTGTATACAGTTAAATGGTTTCGTTTATTTCTATCTTATATAAATAATTCTATTTACTATAGATAATTTGTTTACACACAGTTAAACGTCTTTCAAGCATTGCTGATTAACGCTAAAAATTCAATTAAATATCAGTCATTTGTTTACACACAGTTAAACGATCAAACAGTTCTATTTCAAACAACTCAGTTTAGCATAAGTCAACAATGTTAAATGGTTCGAAGTATTGCTATGTATAACTAACAACTCAATTAATCATCAGTCATTTATTTACACACAGTTGAATGATCAAACAGTTCTATTTCAAGCAATTCAGTTGGGCATGAGGCATTTGTTATTAAACCGTTTAAATGTTAGACACCTCTATTTAACGCATAGGTTTGGTTTCTTTGTTTAATGGCATATCAACCTTTGTAGGTTATTTAATGCCAAAGCCGTTCTCCTAGAAGAACTGTAGTGGTACTATTTAACCCATAGCTGGGAGGATAGGGGGTTCATACCTTTCCCAAGGGTATTTGTCCGAAAGTGAATGTAGAAGCGCGACTGGAGTTCGAACTCGTTTACTACGATTCCGCTGTCCATCGCTTTAACCATTACACCACGAGAACACTCCCTTAACGTATAGATAGAACCCTATCAAGTGTCACCAATCCGGGCCAGAGTGGACCTGGGAGCGATGGCAATGAAAAGTTACCTCACATTCCCCAGAGCTCCAGTATTACTGGAGCCTCACCATCTGTATCATATCGTTGGGGGCGTCTTGTCCCTTTGCAGATATACAGTCGGTGTATGGGTTTTAAATCTGGGAAATATCTTGATTTCACTCGAGTATTCATGGAACCACTTTTGTTTCACCAGCACACGGCCAGTGGTTTGTGATATTTTACGTCGTAAGATACATATTGATATTTCAAAGAAACTGCTGTGAAGCTCTAGTAATGATGAATAGGCACCGAAACCAAACATCAAATTATACGAATTTAAAAATATTTATGGGAACAGCGCAAGGATGTTACGGGCTGTTTTAAACAACTCCTAGACGTAGCAATCTGCAAAATAGATGTTGTACGGCAACTTACCTCCTATCTCACAAACTATCTAAGTAAGACGAACAAGATATGTTTGTGAAGTAATGAAGAACTCATAAGTGACGTTCACTTATGGATTATTACAATTGGACACACCAGTATTGGCCGACTAACAAAAACATACATTTATCAGCCCTGGGCGATGGCCTCTAGGGAAGGATGGCGGGAGATAATCAAGAGAATCCACATTTTTAGCACGATTTGATGATGATGATGATGATGATGATAATTTAAGATGATGCGAACGAAAAATATTACCTCCAGGATATAAATGTTGCAATGCAAAAGGAAATACCATACATAGTGTTAATGGTTTGCGAGCTTGGCAAGCAAACTAATGTCTGTGAGTTCGATTGTTTCTCGGTACGTCGAGCCTTGAGCTAAAACTAAGCTTAGCAAATAATCCGCGCCAAGATCTGTACATGTTACGTTAATCAAAGCACTTATTATTTTTCCAAAATCCAACAAAACACATTCCACAACCATTAGATGGCCACCAATAACAACAACGAGTTCATAGGCTGGATCTATTACTTAATACGGTCCCCTCCACATACGAACGTCTACACAGCGGGGCCTAGAATACGCTGACTGCTGCATTCCCTGCAGAGAGGTAAGCCCCTTCACGTCAAATTTGGTGTCCTGAATATGACACTTAACTGCATCTGGTGGAAAGTCTCCAGGTCTGGAGCTCTGGGGAACGTCGAGTACCTCTTCCTCATCATTATTCCTAGATCCCGTTTGACTCGGAGTCGTAGTAACTATTTGGGTCCCGTCTATGGATCAAGTATATCTGCTTGAAAATTATTTCTATCGGATAGGAATTCTTGAAATCATATGACTGTAAGCAAACAAATGATTATTATAAATAGAATTTTTAGTGTTAGAGAGGAATATTTGAAACCATATAACTGTATGCACACAAACGATTATTAAATTGGAATAGTTACTTAAAACCATGTAATTGTTTATACATTATCATCATTAGATATGTGTACACAAAGGATTGTTAAATCAGTATAGTTACTTTAAACCACGTAAATGTGTACACATTATCACTATACGATAGAAATACTCGAAACCATACAAATGTGTGCAAACAAATGATTATTGACAAATAAAAAAAGGTGCAATTTTAAAAAATGCGATGGAAGTTTTGATTACAATCAAACATTTACACGAATATATAATATCCACATACAAACTCGATTTTCTGCCTGAAATAGCCGGAAATGTGTCTCGTCGGACTAGGCAACACGGCACCAGTTTTCCACGGCTCAATTGCAATTTCCTCTGATCTAGACGAAGCACAGTATCGAATGTTCAAGTGTCTATAATGTTACCTTTGTAAGTCGACGACTACGAAACCTCATGGAATTCGATTTATGCTGTATAGTGGATTAACTGATGAGCCGAGCGGCACAAGAGTTGAATCGGAATGAGATTTGGTGCATCCACTTCGTTGAGCGGTGACGATCTTCATCAGTCACTGACATCCCCGGTTTAGCATCATTCATCGGTACCGGTAGTTTTTACGGGCTCAGAATTCTCATATTCCGAGTATACTTTTCTTAGTGATGCCCCTCTGAGAGATTGCCACATCCGATCTTTCTTATCCCAACAATTATTCCATGGTCAAACGTCATTATATTCTATCCGAGGCCCATATTTGATTCAGCTGCATCGTCAAAACAATGATTCTGATCTAGAAAGTAATGAGACGGATTTTTTTTTATTTGATTTGGCAACACTAATTGAAGACGTGTGAAAACGTTCCGTTCAAGACTGCCACTAAAGTTTCTCATTCGCCAGCATAATCTTGGATTATTACGTGCGTTTCATTAGGTATATCATTACAGAACACGAGATCAAATTTTATCTCAAACTTCAGGACGTTGCCATAAACTTTACAGGTGAACACAAGATTATGGAGAGTATTATGGAGATCATTATGGAGAGTATTATGGAGATCATTTTTTAACACAGAAATTTTAGACAGCAAGTAGTAATTTTTCGTGGCTTAGAAATTGGTGAATATAAACCCCCATCAGTTCAACCGGGCACTTCATAAAAGCGACAAAAGTGAAGAATCTTATCAGCATCAGATTTGACAGTGAGAAGGATCTAATTTTCAAATAAGGTTGCCTGCCTGAAAAAAAATCAATCGCATCCTTTCATGACACTCGCCACGAACGAGTCTTTATCAAAAACTAATATTCCTATACTTCCTTGATCTGACTTTTTTACAATTTTTTTAATCCTAAAAATCAATACTTAGCGCTAAGGTTACCATTTGGAAATCAATGAGAAACGACTAATGACATTTTAGTTAAAAATTTACAAAACTGTTCTCGGGAATGCGAATTGTTTAGGTCTATATGAACTACAAGATGATCTTGATTTGTAATTAAGTTGATGATTAAAACTTTCACACGGTCAGTCTTATTATTGAACAGACCAACATGGTATACTACCTTGATATCTATGCCCGTGGTGTAGTCGTTATCGCCGTAGGAAATGAACACGGTGACACGAGTTCAAATCCTGGACGAGACTGATTACATTTCACATTGCACTAATACCCTTGGGAAAGGTATGAATCCAATTATTCTCCCTCCAGCTATAGGTAAATAGTAGGACAGACTAGGTTCTTCAGCCTTGGTTAGGCAACTAGTCTAGGAGAAGGAAAACTCTGAATTCAAACCTGTTAAACTCCGCTTAAAAATTGACCTTGTGTCATATCCTACCCGAGCGGATGGGTTGGTAAATAGTACCTTGATATCTATTAAGTCACACATACACCATTCAACTGAGTTCTTTTCTACAAGACGTAGGAGAGCGAAAATAAATACGGTACTGTTGTCTTTAATTTTTCTAGGGCACGCACGCACGCACACGTGTGTGTGTGTGTGTGTGTGTGTGTGTGTGTGTGTGTGTGTGTGTGTGTGTGTGCACAAAATATGGAGGCACGTGGGGTAAGGGTTATCGTCTTAGGAAACAGATATGAGTTCAAATTCTGGACGAAGCTGTTTGCGATTCACCTCGCGCTAATGACCCAAAGAAAAGTATTCATCTACCTTTTCTCTCCGCTACAGCTCTAGGTAAATAGTAAAGCAAACTAGACTCTTTAGCCTTGATACGACAACCAGTCTAGGAGAAGGAAAACTCTGAATTTAAACAAGTACAACACCACGGAAAAACTGACCTTCTATCGCATCCTACTTAGGGCGGAGGAGTTAGGTAAATACACACACACACAAACACACACGCATACACACACACACACATATATTGTTTTACGCTCTCGATGTAACGAAGAAGCACTGGATCATTTTATATTCCGAGATTAGCACTAAATCAACGACTGATCCCTTTATAAATTTCTTGATTTATTCATTTTGTTTTGTTTTGTTTGCTTCTATATTTTAGATGCACTGAAATCCACCAGTCTTCCACGTGCCTCTGGCCTGATAAACTAGAAACTTTGCGCCCCTATTCTTGTCGTCACTACCTTGAAAACAGATACGCGAAGGTGAACATATTGACTCTATTTTCATATTTAATCACATGATTCTTTGAAAATTATCTGCTCACATCACTTTATCAGAAAATATAAGCAAATAATATTCTGTCGAGAACTAATAATAATAATTAACATACCAATGAAATTCTCATTTATTTATTAACGTAAAAACCTAATCCACTAGCTCTTATGATATTTGAAACCAGTTTAGTCGACTATTCTATTTAGTGCAAATATCAACCTATTTTGTTTATACTACCCCTGGCAAAAATTATGGAATTTGCACACTTAGAGAAATCTTTCTGAGGTTTTCCTAATATCAGATAAGATAATAACAGATAAAATGTAAAACATTTTTTACTTTATTGCTTAACAATGTAGCTTCAGAAAATATTCCTTAAACAGAGTATCTTCATTCATCAAAATTAATGGTATATTTTTCCTAGCAATGCAGAGGAAAATATGATGGAATAGACTAATGCTGAGGAAAAAATATGGAATTTATTGATTAACAGAAAAAAAAACCAATAGAATCAATACTTAGGTGCTTCTCTTCAAACATTTATGTCAACTGATTTTTTCATACGGGATTTTCACATTTTTCAAACAATATTCTTTATCAATTGGATTCCGACTTTGCCATATATCAGTTAATATATTAGTACATTTTCTTTGGTGAATGGAGCAATCTCATAGACCATTCATAAAAAGATTTCTATCATTTATTTTCAACTGGATTCAAATCTAAACTGTTCACTGGCTATTTCATGTTTTTTTTTTTCCAGGAGAAAAGTTTTAATCCTCTCTCTTCTACGACAACATGTGTAGTATTTTAAAACAGTTCAGTCGACCATACTGTTTATTGCAGAAATCAACGCCTATTTTCACTTAGTTTTTTTAATAGCAGTAGATGAATTAATAACAGATAAGATGCAAAACATTTTCTTTAATAGTTGAACATTCTAGCGTCATAAAATATTTCTTAAACAAATTAGGTTAAACTGTTATTACTTTGAATATTCGGACTATTGATCTCATCTTAGTCAATAGTCCGAATGTTCTAAGTAATAACAATTATCTAGCTTCATCAGAGAAATTTAAACAAGTAGGTTAAATTTACGATTTTTTTGCCAAGCCGTGCAGAGTAAAATATTATGGAATAACTCAATTTATGGAATGATCTTGTAATTTGCATTCCTAAAACAAATTCTTTGGGTGATGGTAAAATTATTTTTCAAGAAGATGTTGCCTATTGTCACAGAGAAAATAGGGTAAATTTTTGCTCTTTAACCTATCGGATTTTAGCAAAAACTAAAAATCAGATTTTTTTTTTTTTTTGGCGAAAACATGTAAACAGCCTGAAAAAAAATATCATCTCTAGTCCTCAGTAATGCTTGCTGTATTTGCCAAAAAAAAAGTAGAATCTGATTTTTGGTTTTCGCTAAAATCCAATGGGTTAAAGGTTAAAAATTTACCGAAAAATGTTTGGTTTGGTTTTATGGCAAATCAACCATTGTAGGTTGCTTAAAACCAAATCCTTTTTTAACGTATATATCAAATATATGATTTCTAAACACATTTTGTAGATAACATTTCTAAACGTTCCTGAGCTCATTTTTTTTTGTACACAGTTAAATGGTTTCACTTATTTCTATCTAATACGAATAACAATTAATCGTCTGTTTGCACATACTTAAATGTTTTTAAGTATTGCTAATTAACGCTAACATCAGTCATTTGTTTACTGACAGTTGAATAATCAACAGGTTTATTTCAAACGATTCAATTTAGCATAAGTCAACAAAGTTAAGTGGTTCCAAGTATTGCCATGTATCACAAACAATTCAATAAAACATAAGTCATTTGTTTACACACAGTTAAATGATTAAACAGTTCTAGCTCTAACAATTCAGTTTGGCATAAGTCATTCGTTTGCATTCATTTTAAATGTCAAAGTACACAGTTTAAATATCAAACAGTTCTATTTGACCCATAGATAGGACTCTATTAGGTGCTACCACTCCGGTCCGAGTGAACCAGAGAGCGATGGCAATGAAGGGGTACTCCACATTCCCCAGAACTCTAAATATTACTGGAGCCTCACCATCAGATTATTTTGTGTAGTATCCAGGACGCTCGTTGTAGTAGTCTTAAATCTCTGCAGAGATGTAGTCGGTGTATTCTACAGCCCCTGCCGACTGGGCCCAGAGAAAACTGGATTCAAGCTTTTCTTCAGGAAAGGCATATATGATTAATGACATAATCGGGGAACAGTCCAGATCTAAATCCATTTGAAAGTCTACGGTGAAAATGATTTTTAAAAAGTCCCCGAAAAGGCTTCATCAACCAAAGATCTATAAACTGTCATTTAGGAAAGTTTAAACTATTTTGATAATAAAATATTGCTTTAAATTAGTGAAATCTACACCTGAGAGAAAGAAGGTTGTAATAAAATCTTGAAGAAGAGCAACTACTCATTAATTCAAAGTTTTGCTCAATTAATTCCATAATTTTTTCCACAATATTTGGTTATTCCTTAATATTTTCCTCCGAATGGTTTTGGTAAGGATTTCAATATTGATTTAATTCATTTAAGTATGTTTGAAGTATATTTTGTGATGCCATAATGTTTTTATTGAAGAAAAAATGTTTAAGACATTATCTGTTATTACTATATTTACTGCTAAATGAAAAAGAAGATAATGAATATCTTAAAGTGTGCTCATTCCATAGATTTTTTCCTGGTCTATATGATTTTTTTTCAGAAAAAACAAAAATAAAACAATTTTTTAAAACTTATTTATACGCTTTCAATTTAAGCCATATATACTTTTAAAATAACATAATGAATCTAATTGTAGAATTATAAAGATCACACGTAAAAATGTTTGTTTTAAAAACATACAAAAAATGAATCTATAAGGTATACCTACACATATTCCTCTTGATATTGATATCAGAATAAGTATAAATAATTACCAAAAAGCAAGAAATAAGTTTTAAAGATATATTTCTGTGTTATTTTCTAAATTCTTGAATAAGAATATTTGAATAGACTCAACATCTCTCTCTTTTAGCAGGGTATAAAAGTTTTTCTTCAGAAAAGGCAAATAAATATAATGACACTAAGTGAAGTCCGGATCTAACTATAAATAGAAAGTAGAAGATGAAAAATTGGTAATTTGCTCTAAATTTATGTGATAAAGTCTGATATTTATTTAATTCACAGTGGTAAATAGTTCCAATTTCGTTAATCCTGATTTGCTATAGCTTTACAAATTTTAAGCTATAGTAAGTATTCTTTATCTTATCTGTAGTTGGGATGGAACTTCAGGTTTCAGTTAGAGGTTCTGTATAAGCTCCCGAGTTCAACATGAAACGCCTAAAAAAGGCCGAAGCAGATATCGGCCGAAGCAGATATCGGCCGAAACATATATCATGTTGTATCATCAGCACGGATATCCCTGCTCCTCTTTCGCCACCCCTCTCTATCGTCCATTGCTTCTGGCAGGTCTTCAGGGTTATATCCCGTATCTGCACAGAGCTACTGTATTAAGCTGGTCGTCCTGCCTTTGCTCGTCCATGTAAGGGGGTCCACAGGAGTACATACCTTATGAGCTCGGCCGAAACATTGTGAGTATAACTATGAAAATGAAGACAATCGTCTGAATATTCTAAGTGATGATAATTTTTAACTTTGTGCCAAATTCGTTCTATCTTTACTGGGACCTCTAATAAATGAGGCCTTGTACTACTTAAATCAAGCCCAGTAAATATATTTGACTCTGTATCAGAGAGTTTGCATCTGTAATGAAATCCATAAAATTGACCGAGGTTAAGTAAGTATTATCATATTTACCAACCCCTCCGCTCGGGCAGGATATGACATAAGGTCAATTTTAAAGCGGAGTTTAACAGGTTTGAATTCAGAGTTTTCCTTCTCCTAGACTAGTTGCCTAACCAAGGTTGAAGAACCCTGTCTGCCCTACTATTTACCCATAGCTGGAGGGAGAATAATTGGATTCATACCTTTCCCAAGAGTATTAGTGCTATGTGAAATGCAACCAGTCTCGTCCAGGATTTGAACTCGTGTCGCCGTGTCCATTTCCTACGACGATAACCATTACACCACGGTCAAGTAAGTATTATAGCAAGCTCTAAAAGGTGAAAACAAATTATTCCTTCTTTAAATTTTACATAATTAAATAATCTGGAGCATTAAGTATTAGTTTAACTAGAGATTCATTGTACCAATTAAAAAAACTGAAGCTTATTCATTATGGTTCGTATTCCCTCGCCAAAACAGCTTTTAACTTCTTATCCAAACTGAAATATTTGTAATCATATTACAAGTTTCAATGGATTCAAAGCCCATTTATACCTGTTTCTTTTATCAGTAGTAACAAATATTTGTACCCGTTAATATTGAGTGATTGCTTGATTTTAACCACACGTCAACCCGTCGTGAATCATTTTATATCAAGAGGTTAGGGAATCGAGTTTAATGTACGTTATTTCTGATGATTTTTTTTTTTTTTTTGCACACGGTCCTATCAAATGCGAATAACTTTTAAATATATCTACTCGACTATCAGGTGCTACGACTCCGGGTCAGATTGAACCTGGAAGTAATGGCAATAAAGGGGTATTCACACTCCCTGGGGTTGTCGCCGTTAAGAGAATATGTATGATTGATTAAAAATGGAGTTCAACGCAAACTCTGACCACACAAAATCATTATTCACTCGCAACCTAAATCAGAAATGTATTTATTACCTAAGAGCATTTTAAGTGTACTGAAATAACAAAAACATTTCTATGTTGGGTTAAGGTGTGATATATGTATATATATGTATGTGTGTGTGTGTGTGTGTGTGTGTGTGTGTGGATAGATAGATAGATAGATAGATAGATATGGACTCTTCGTCGATCTCGAAATATGAAGATCTAACAGTTCATTGAAGATGCGAACCGTTTGACTGTCTACACATGATTTGTTTATAGCAAAGAAGGCTTTTTGGGTGAGGATTTAAAAGAATTGTGCACCAATATGTCACAGATTCTCACAAACAAAACTTTTCAGGTTTTGAATTCTAAGTCTTTCTTTCTCGTAGAGTGATTTCCACACCAAATCTAAAGAGCCAAATCTACCCTCCTACATCACCCATAATAAAATCATTCCTTGGTTGAGATCAATATTCTCATCAAAGATGAGAATATTAGAGCGAACCATGAGAATCACTCCATTGTTAATATTTTGATTAGTTTAAAATTCGTTAAAGAATGTTAATCATGCTTTCAAGTTCCATCGTTTTCTGGTTCTTTTCAACCGTAAAATTGATTGTCATTTCATAGTATCCCATCCATTGTTCACTTATTATATTGCTACTTATCGACAAAAATACCAAGCGTTATCACTCTAATCTGTTTTGGCTTGACACCAGCATTTATGTAACTATATATGTGACATAAGACTGCCAAGTTGTAATTTACGTCACAAGTTACGTTTGCGTTGTCATCATGATCATTGACTTTGAGATTTGAATGGCTTCGAATGTAACGCTTTACAAATGCTTTTTAGGACGAGTAATGAGACTCTTTGAGTAAATGTGTTAAATGTTGCACGAAGTTGCTAAGGCATAAAATGAACTATTTAAGTCTAAATTTAGATATTTGAACCAAGTGAATCAGCAGTGATTAAGATCTCTTTATCTATGCTTTACCAAAGTTTTCAGTTATATATATATATATATATATATATATATATATATCATGATGTGCCATCAGCACGGATATCCCTGATCCTCTCTCGCCACCCCTCCCTATCGTCCATTGCCTCCGGCAGGTCTTCAGGGTTACATCCTGTATCTGCACAGAGCTACTGTATATAGCTGGTCGTCCTGTCTTTGCTCGTCCATGTAAGGGGATCAACAGGAGTACATCTTTTATGAGCTCGAACCTTCTTCTCCAGCAGTGTCCTGCATGTCTGGTTCATCAAACTTTGATAGTTTTCGTGATGGGTGGTAGGTGGCCGTACAGCTGCTTCTTTGTGAGGTGCTGCCTCCATGACTTGTTCAATATTGCTCGCAGCATTCTTGTTTAGTTGCTGCCAAGCCTTTTCTCCATTCGTTTAGTTAGCGTCCATGTTGTGCATCCATATAGCAGTATCGACACGACAGCTGCTTGATATATATCGTTAAAAATACTTATTCATAAATCAAAAAATAGAGGAGGATAAAAGCTAAAATGAATGGTTTCTTCACCCTCAGAATCATAGCCCTGTCGACTTTGGCGGTTGTATGCATCTCTGCAGAGGGGTAAAACTCTCACCAACGAGTGACCTTAATATGACACTAAACTGCATCTGATGGGGAGGCTTTAGTTCTCAAGCTTTGGAAAATATAGTATACCGCTTTATCGATATTACTCCCAATACAACTCTGACCTGGAGCGGTTGTACCTATGTTATATTTTGACCTTCGACCCGGCCCAAAAATGCTATTCCAAGGTGATACACCGGAAGGAAGTGACGCATTCCAATGGCCAGTAATCGAAAGAGATCGCGTGGGCGGATTAAGGCTTATGATATGGGACAAGGTGAAGGTCCCATTGTGCCACTACAGTGATGCACCGGAAGAGAGTAACCTCTGAACTGCATGACAGTTATTTCCGCTTGATGACGATTAAACATTCGATTTCAAAGATCCAGTGGGCGATCGTGTGGGCGTTGAATTATTATTTAACTCAGTTGGGTTCGGGGTGCCAAAGCAGTTGCCAGTAGAATTCCAGACAGTAGAGACCAGATGTGGTAAGGAAGGCCACACCCGACCGAGGGGGCCCTCGGAAAGCCCCGATGAAGTAGACCCCAACATCAGAAGAACAAGAAAGACACAACGTGACGGTCATAACAGTGGGGTCAAAATATGAAGTTTATGTTCGGTCTCAGCACCCTCTCAGATGCAAACCCTTGAACAACCCTTTCGAACCATTGCAATAAAGTGAGAGGTAAAAATATGTTGTTAAAGAAGTCCTTCTTGCGCCGTTTCTTCCTGCGTCTTCCTTCCTGCGTCCTTTATTCATGCGTCTGTCTTTGATATTGTGCCGTTGTGATGCTGCATGAACATGTATATGAATCAGAAGATGACTATATAACACCTATTAGGGTCTCATCTATTGGTTAAATCATCATCATCATCATGTCGTGCCGCCAGCACGGATATCCTTGACCATCTCTCGCCACTTTTCCCCATCTTTCATCGCCTCCGGCAGGTCTTCTGAGTTACATCCTGTGTCCTCACATAGCTGCTGTATGTAAGTTCGGGCTGGTCGTCCTGCTTTTGCTTGGCCATATGTGGGGGTCCATAGGAGTACGTCACTTACGAGCTCGTCCTTGCTTCTCCAGCAGTGTCCGGCGTGTCTGGCTCGTCTGACCTGTATAGTTTTCGTGATGGGAGGCAAGTGGCCGTACAGTTGGCGTCTCGTGGGGTGTTGTCGCCAGGACTTGTTCAATATTGTTCTCAACATTCTTGTGTAGTTGCCGTCAAGTTTCTTCTCCAGCCGTTTGGTTAGCGTCCATGTAGTGCATCCATATAGTAGTATCGATACAACCGCTGCCTGGAAGAAACTGCGCTTCATTTCATCGGTCAGGTCTGATTTCCATATTATTGAGAGCCTATCTATAGCCGTCCATGCTTTCGTCAGTCGTGTGTCGATGTCGTTTTCTGTTGATGAGACGCTACTTCCTAGGTCGGTGAATTTGTCCACTAGCCTCAGAGAGGCTCCGTCTAGAGTGGTAATGTTGCCCGTTTGGTTGTAACACATATATTCAGTTTTGTGCACATTGACATGGAGGCCAATGCCTGCTGCAGCTCGTTCCAAACTATGCAGTAGTGTCTCAGCTTGATTAGGCGTATTCGCCAGTAACGCTAAGTCATCAGCGTAGTCGGCGTCTGTGATTGTTTTTGTGGGGTACCTTTTGCTTCTT
The DNA here is from genome assembly GCA_963585895.1 of Sepioteuthis lessoniana. Lineage (NCBI taxonomy): Eukaryota > Metazoa > Mollusca > Cephalopoda > Myopsida > Loliginidae > Sepioteuthis > Sepioteuthis lessoniana. The sequence continues at coordinate 45,438,141 of OY757904.1, forward strand.
TTCTTAGTCAGCTCGAAGCCATTTTCTCTGATTTTGTCGATCGAAGCTCTAAGCACGTAGTCTAGACAGATGATAAAGAGGTATGGGGCTAGCGTGTCTCCTTGTAGTACTCCTGCAACAAGTATTCCGTGTCTCCATCTGGTGAACGTACTTTCACTTTGATGTTTTTGTAGAGGGTCATTATTGCTGCTACGGTTTCTTTTGGTAGGCCGTATGCTAGTAGGATTAGTTCCATTTTCTCTGGTGAAATAGAAGTATTTAATCATTTACTATTTTTGAAACCATTTAGTTGTGATCAAACAAATGATTAATATCATAGAGCATTATTAGTGTTAGCAATACTTGTAACCATTTAACCGTGTGCAAACAAATGAGCTCTGGCTTGTCGTAAAATAATGTTACCTACAAACTATTCATACTAAGAAAACAAACAGGATTTGGCTTTAAATAGCTTAAAAGAGTTGATATGCCATTAAACCAAATAACTTAATCTAATCCTCTGTGGCAGTCTCGTTACTATCAATATCCTTTCATTTTTTAATACAATCATCAAATGAAAATTTTTTGAGAAATTTATAGAATTGTTTCGGATTTATTTGATAGAGCAGAAAATACGAATAATGTTGTCTACACTGAATTACGAACTTTGTGAAAAAAAGCATTGTCTAATCAAATCAATACTTGGCGTATGCATGTGAGCTTCATTTGGTTATTTGTAGTGTGTATTCCGTCGTAAATCTTTTTGAAATCTTCAGTGATCTTTATGAATTTTTCAATGATTTATATAAAAAGATGAAATATAATGAATTGATTTCATTATTGTTGGGTATCACCTATCTTTTCAGCATAATGAGCTGTTCCATCTGCCATATATGGCAGTAGCGGAGATCAGTCTGGGAATAAACCAACGAGCCAGACCAGAAGAGCCGTTCCTATTGTTGAAGTATATCATTACTCTATCACTAATCCTATGTTCGTATTACTAACAGTCTCTCTCTTGTAAATACTCTTTCCTGTAAATATAACTATTTTCCTCACATATCGTGGTTTGTCTTATTATTATTACTACTTGTGTTCACTAACCAGAATACAACAATTATCAAGGTATATGCAAAATTTTCAAACACCTTTTAAATCTAAGCTTTCATTGATAAAAGGAGTAAGAAACTGTTGATAATTTTTATTGGTATATTTTGATAATCTTATAAATCTAAAATGTTTATTCTTAAAGTAGTGTTCTTAAAAATTACTGATATAAGTAATGCAGTTTGTTTTGTTTAATAATGAATTTTTAAAGAGTTTGTTCTGTTCCAGGCAAAACCAGGAACTTCTAATATTTTTATAAAAATATTGATGCAGATAATTATAATAATCAAGTAATTTGTTCTTTTCATGAATTGATAAATGATAATATAGCTTGGTTTTATCTTACATAAAATTCTTCAGACAAAGAGCTTTTGAAACAAATGTTTGATTAAGATTCTACATTCATAAGTGTTGGTTGGTTGGTTGGTTATTTGGTTGGTTGGTTGGTTGGTTGTATTTTATGGCTTTTCAACTCCTGTAGGTTATTCAATGCAAAATCATTTTCATGTATATATATTAAATATATATGATTTGGAAACGAATTAATATGTAACAATTTTTAAATGACCCAGAACGTTTTGTTTGCTCTCTAATGCAAATAGTTCTATTTGCACACAGTTAAATGGTATTGCTATTTAACGCTAGTAATACTATTGAACATTATTCATTCGTTTTCACATAGTTAAAAAGTTTCAAATATAGAAAATGATTAAATATTTCTGTTTGAACCATAGGTGAGATCCTAACAGATACTACCACCCCGGGTCAGAAGGGACATAGGAGTAATGTCAACAAAGGAATACTCCACTTTCCCAAAGCTCCGGGTCTATAACCTCACCATCAGTAGCAGTTTACTGTCATATCCAACACACTCGTTTGGGAGGTCTTACCCCATACAGAGATGCAGTCGGCGTATTCTATAGATATGATAGTGTGAGTGTGAGTTTGTAAATTTGCCTAATTTTCTGAAATCATCATCATCATTATCATTATTATGGCATGCCGGCAGCGTAGAATCTAAATGGAACGGATGGTAAGAGGATATGGATTAAGAAGCTCAATAACTCTCTTTGCCTGCTGATCCAGACTATAGTCAGTTCGCCTCATTTGGAAAGATGTATCCCAGAAAACCAGGCATGACCGAGGATATACCCATAGAAAATCTTGTAAAGTTACTAGCAAATATGCTTCATCTAAAAATGTATAAATACTCTCAAGAAATAAAACAAAAGGAATGAAGAAAATTTCAGAAGGAGGAAGGGGACAAAATATTTTCAGAGCTGTGCTCCACTTAGCTATGGGTAAATAGCAGAGCAGACTGGGCACTTTAGCTTTGATACGGAAATCGGTCGAGGAGAAGGAAAGTTTTGAATTAAAATCAACTGTGCACTGCTTAAAATTGACCTTGTATTTCATCCAGCCCGTAGGATAGGGGTTGGATAAATTCATACCTAATCATCATAGCTACTATAGCTGATTTCATTAAAGTGGCATCCATAAAAATACTGTTGGAAGTCTCGTCGGAATCGACTTATTTATTTTCCAACTTAGCTTAGACTTTATCGTGCACGAGTATCGTAATAAAAAAAAATACAATTATTGGATTATGTAAATTTACTGCTGAGTTACACTGAAGGTACAGCTTCTCCTTAGATCCCCCAATAAAGAAGCAATAAGCCTGCTCAGTAGGTAGATGGGTGACCATTAAAGAACTGCAAGTAATGTTAACAACCTATGTCTGTGTGTCAGACTAAACAAGGCTTAGTAAATAAAATAAGAAGTTAAGCAACGATGAACTTGTTGAGTACATAGATGGGTGAACATTTAAGAACAGCAGGTACTGTTAACAATAGTATGCCGGTATGTCCGACTAAACAAAGCTTAGTAAACAAAACAAAATGAAGTTAAGCAACGATGAGCCTATTCAGTACTTTGAATGCTGACTTACAGTAACAAGTACTGTAACCGAGACAGACATCAACACGCGACTAGCAAAGGCATGGACAGCTAACGATAGGTTATCGGTCATATGAAAGTCAGACCTAACCGATAAAATGAAATACAGTTTTTTCCAAGCAGCGGTCGTATCGATACTGATATATGGATCCACTACATGAACGCTAACTAAACGTATGGAGAAAAAGCTTGACGGCAACTACACAAGAATGCTGCGAGCAATATTAAACAAGTCCAGGAGGCAGCACCCCAGAAAGCAGCAGTTGTACAGCCACTTACCACCCATCACGAAAACTATCAAAGTTAGACGAACCAGACATGAGGGACACTGCTTGAGAAGTAGGGACGAACTTATAAGTGACGTACTCCTGTGGACCCCCTCACATGGACGAGCAATGTCAGGATGACCTGCTAGAACCTACATACAATAGCTCTGTACCGATATAGGATGTAGCCTTGAATACCTACCGGAAACGATGGACGTTAGCGAAGGGTGACGAAAGAGGGTCAGGGATATCCGTGCTAGTGACGCGACATGATGATGATGACTGTAAGCAACTCCAGGCCTTTGAGTCAGCCTAAACAAAAAGCTTTGTAGTTAATAAGATAAAATAAATCTTGTAAAGATCATAACGAAAGAAGTCATTTAAAAAATCTTCAAGACATGATAGTGTGAGTGTGTGTTTGTACTTTGTCTTATTTAGTAAAATCATCTTCATCCTCATCATCATCATTATCCTTTTGGCTTGACGACGGTACAGATTCCATTGATTCTCTCTCTCTCTCTCTCTCTCTCTCTCTCTCTCACACACACACACACACACACACACACACACACACACCATCCGTCCCTATCAGCCATCCCTCTTTGTTGGTCCTCAAAACGACGGACAGAGTCCACACAGAGCTTAAGATAACTTGTCGATAGCATTCCATGCTTTACCTATGTGTATGTTGATATCACTTTCAGAAGATAAGGTATCGCTACCGATGTGTATGAACTGGTTTACAAATTTCATCTTGGTTAAAAACACATGAACTCTATTTTATCAGAGTTCATGTAGAGTTAGGCATCTTGTTACCTGGTTGAGACTATGCAGTTGAGATTCGGCTTGAATAGGTGAATTTATAACAAGTGTTAGGTCATCAGAATAGTCTGCACCAGTAATAGCTTCTGCTAGATATATTCTGCTTCTTGCTTTTCTTAATGCGAAACCATTTTCTTTGATTAGATCCATTGACATTTGTAATACATAATCAAGGCAGATGATTAATAGAAATGGTGCCAGTATATCTCCTTGTAAGTCTCTTGTGGCTGGTCTTACCACCACGACTCTTTTAAGATGTTTTACTGGGTACCTTAATGATTCTAGTTCTATAGCCCTACATCTTAAAAGCTACTCTCTTCCCAAATCCAAATTTCGGAAAATTCTCGTTGAAAACACTTCTATAATAGCACATGAAATTAATAAGCAATGACTAGAAGCTCTTCGTATGAAAAACACGAGAATTTATAGAATTAAAATTGAAAATAGCGACAATGTTTTGAAATGCTTAAATTTTGTTTTTTATGAGTTATTAACGAAGTAAAAAAGATAGAAAAATTTTAAATATTCTATTTCTCTCGACAATTATTCTATTCCCGTTGGTAGCGTTTTGTTTTAAATTCGTTCGATGTCATAAGCATCTCAGTTTAATCCAACACCATTTATGTATTTTTTGCAATGTTAAAAAAACTTTTAAAATCTAAAAAAAAGTCTTTACACTTGCAAACAACCTCAGATGATGGCCTATGAAGAGTCCGAAAGCGCTTGAGACAATTTCGGTAAATCCATCTACCAACTCCACCCTAAAACCAAAACACTAGTCAGGAAACTTGAAAGGATACTA
>OY757904.1:45448072-45545572 GCA_963585895.1 Sepioteuthis lessoniana
ATTAATCCGAAAGTGAACGTAATAGATTGAATGAGGTTCGAAATCGTTTACTTGGATGTCGCAGTCCTGCACGTTAGCCACCATGCTACGAGGACTCCCTCTTTTGCTTTTGGTATCAAATAACTGCCGCTGAATCTGGTATTTTGAAAGACTTTCTGTCACGTCATGTGGTTATAATATTGATATACTTGTTTTGCAAACTTTTTTCCAGTTTAGATCATCACAAAACAATAGCATTAAAGGCATATTACTCTGTGATCCGAGTTCAAATCCTGAATGAACAGTTTGCTTTTCACTTCACGCTTATACCCTTGCGAGTGGCATTAATACATTTCTTCTCTCACCGCCTATAGGTAAATAGTCGGACAGACTTGGTTCTTAACCTTGGTTAGGCAGTCGGTCTAGGAGAAGGAAAACTCTGAATTCAAGCCCGCTGTTCTCCTTAAATTGACCTTACATCATATCCTAACGATGGCCGAGGAGTTGTGTTCAGTTAAGAATAAGGATACTGATCTTCAAAGGTCTCAAAATGAAACACGAAAAGTTAAGACTCTTCTAGTATTTGAACACTAGTCGCCGATATTTTTTTCTATGACAATAATCGTTATGCAATTTCATATTTGGGTTTGAAGTAAATCAGCTTTTAATTTTAAAGAATTTTTGAGGGATATTGAATGCAGGATGAATATCTAAGTTTTTACCGCAATTTTAATAAGTAATAATTGTAGAAAAAATTGTTACTATACAACACCTTGTCATTCACTCATTGTGAAGAAGAAATCCGAGACGGCAAGTTATAAATACAAACTATTCCTCTTGAGTAGTGCCAGTGAAATGCCCATTAATTTGACAAAACAAGGACGATGTAGTCCGAGCAGGCTGACTCTGGAGGATTTTTTTTAAGATAGACTACCCTGGATTAATGGAAAGAAAACAACGGCGGGGGTAACGAGTTCTTTGAAAGCAGGAAACGATTCGTTTTCCATCAGCGGATCGTTAGCATGTGGTTGCATCCTAAAAAGGCGGAACGACACCACAATAAAGCAGCTCATAAAATGACATCTGATGACTAGCGCTCTTTAGAGACATTGTTGTTATATATATATATATATATATATATATATATATATATATATATATATATATTAATGTCTTTATGTTCACATTTTATACTTTTCTCCTGAGCCGGATGGGATTGGCTTGTAATACAGGAATTGTTGAAACAAAAAGAAAATAAACCGAAAAAAAAAATTTTAAAAGAAGAGTTATTGTTGGAACTGTCATGAACAATATTATAGCCCTGGGTAAGATTACATTAAACAAGTTTCTTTTTCGGTTAGGGGAAATTTCTTTGACCGTGCCCTTCTTGATCAAAGAAAATCCAACTGGCTAAATTTGTCTGATCCGTTACAGATGTAAAGAGAAGTCCGGGAGAGTTTTGCAAATTGATCTCTTTGTTTTGGGCAGCAGTGATACATGAAATGCAACATGGGAGGTACACCTCACCCATTTGCAGCTCAGAGACACAGCTTTCAGACATTTATTTAACAAATCACATAACACAGTACTTTTTTTCACTACTGTTACTAATGTACACTCCGGTTAACAGAGACACAAAAGAAATATGATTTATCGATTGATTTTAACGGTATGATAAACCATCAAGGGTTATTTTATACTTACAGGTTAGAGAACTTTGTTGTTGCTCGTTCAAAATTACATTTTTGAGTTGTTTTTTCTTTAGAGCTTATGGTACACAGTTGTATGTTGTCAAGTATTCCTGTCTAATACTAATAATTATATGTTTCTCTATCAGCTGCGGGTGTAGATTGGTAATACCATCGAGGGGATATAGAAAATGTTCAATCATTTACTATGGATTATGATCATTAGTTATTTTAAACCATACCGTGCAATTCAAATTAGTTCTATTACACATAAATACTTGATAAAAAGAATTGTTAAGGTTAAATACCAATACTTGAAGCCCTTTGACAGTGTGTAAACAAATGAGCTCTCACAGCACATTTGAAAAGAAAGTTACCAACAAATAATTCGTTTATAATTCGTATATATATATATATATATATATATATATATATATATATATTTGATTCAACATAATAGACATTTTTGTCTACATATTTTTTGTTAATCCTTTCTAATTGCCGTATCGATCTTATGATGTTCAGAGGGAATTGGTTGATAAACCTTCCATAATTAGTTATTTCTCAAGTACTTTCTGCCCAAAGTTGGGCCATCATCAGGGAAGAATGTATAACAAAAGTGATGCAACTTTTGTAGGTGCATTACTACTTTGTAAGAATGAGAGATTATACAGTTGTATTGTGTAGCGTTTACTTTTCAGATTTGTTTCAATAAATAGCGTCAGTAGCTAAAGTCTTTAGCACTGGTTTCAAAATTAATTCTATTTACGTTTGGGTTGTATATTCCTAATATGTTGTGCCTCGAGAATCTGTAGCTTTTGCTTATTATTTTGTTGTTCTAATATTGTGTTTTGGGTAAGAATTTTCCGTAATTCAGTTGTTGGGCATAAATGTTTTTTTTTAATGTTGTGCTATAGAACTGGTATCAGAAAGGTACATTGTACGTCTTCTCGATAGGGTAGTTGAGGTCAAACCGACGTATATATCGTTGTTTTCAAAGATACAATCTCCTAAAGGACATTTAAATTGATATATAACGTTGTTTTTTGCAAAACTCCAATCAAGGGAGAGGAATTATCTTTAATGACTAAGTGTGAAAGCAGTTTTTAATCCTAACGTAATGGAACAAACGAATATTGCCTATTCTTTTAAAAACATAGCTTAGTAAGATTTTTCCTGATAATCCAGTAGGTGAAACTTAGGTAGATTTGACTGACTCTCTAGGCTTTATATATATATATATATATATATATAACCGGGTTATTGGCCTAGTGAGTAGAGTGCTCACCAATGGTCCGGGAGGCCGAGGTACAATCCCAGGTCGAGTCATACCAAAGACTCAAAAAATGGTACTTGATACCGCCTTGCTTAACACGCAGCATTATAAGGTAAGGATCAAGGGTAATGGAGTAGCGCCCTCCCTTATACCTCGGTGTTGTAGCTATCGAAAATGGAGACTTTGGCCAACTTTACTTACTTACGACATATATATATATATATATATAGTATCTCATGTTTATTTCCACCAGTATAAAATCGATTATCACAGACCATTCTCTGAAGAGAAGTGACCTAAACAAATGCTCCTCCCTTTTAGTATTTTAAAAAATTTTAATCATATTTTTTAAATATATTACTATGTACACGCTTTTAAAATCAATATTTAAATTCTGTACCTACTTCAAGCTCTTAGTATATATATATATATATATATATATATACGTGTGTGTGTGTGTGAGTGTGTGAACAGGATTTGATAGCAAATAATCCATAAGGGTTGATATGCCATAAAAAAACAACCAACTAACCTAATAATCAAATGGCTTCAAGTATTTTTTTGTAGTTCTAATAAATAAATAGTTTCTATTAACTATTTCTACTTAATAATAGTCATTTTCTTGCACACAGTAATATAGTTTCATATATATTATAAGCACTTTAAGGTACATGTTACATATGAGAGACGTGGCATTTTTAAGGCAAACATGTGGCTAATTTTTGTCTATTTCTTTCTTCAAAGCCAATAGATTCTGATACTTCATCTCAAATAAGAAATTAAAAAAAAGAAACAGACGTATAGATTCATATATTACTATTTTGAATTATTTTTATTTATGTATTTATTTATTTGTAATCTATTTAATTAGATTTTCACATGTACAAATACTACACTCTGATCAGTTTGAACGTTTGGCCCTTGCGTCCATTGTCGTAGCAAATAGAAGTCAAACAGGAAATTAGATTCTTTGCCGAGTATTGATTTATTAGACTTAGTTTGACACAAGGAAGCAAATATGGGGCACCTTGTGAGAATCAAACTCGTTTTTCAATACTAATTAGGTTTCATGACTAGCTAGTTACACACGACGGTGTGCCTTGAATTCTATGTAGTGCATGTATTCACCCAGCCCATCCACCATGGGCAAAATATAATGCATGATCAAGATTGTTTTGAATTCAGAATTTGCTTTCTCGTAAATTGGTTACTTAACCAAGACTAGAAAAAAAAACTCTGCCCTATTATTTACCCATAGCTGGAAGGAAAAAAAAGATAGATTCATGCCTTTACCAAGAGTATTAGCACGAAGCGAAACACCATGATTTGAACACGGATCGTTAATTTCATTTCCCACGAAGATTACTATTTTCCCTTTTGGTAACAAAACACACTTTTTTGTATAGGCCAGTCGACACAATACACAGACTGCATCTGTGCGGAGAGGTTAGACACTCCAAACGAGTGTCCTGTATATGACACTAAACAATCTGATGTTGAGGCTCTAGTAATGCTGGAGCTTTGGAGAATGCAGAGGACCCCTTCACTGCCATCGCTCCCAGGTTTACTCAGGCCCGGAGTGGTAGCACCTGATAAGGTCATATCTATGGATCAAATTAAACTGTTTGACATTTAAACTGTGTGCAGATAAATGACTTATGCTAAATTGAATTGTTAGAAAAAGCACAGATCATTTAACTGTGGTTAAACAAGTGACTAATGTTTAATTGAATTGTTAGAGATAAATAGCAATACTTGGAACTATTGAACATTGTTAACTTATATTTACAAACCATATATATCTAATATATATGTATAAACTGAATTTGGTATTAAATAAGCAATAACACTTGATATGCCATAAAACCAAACGAAACTTTTTTGTAAAAGCGTCACTCATTAATGGCTCTTCAATACAGTTTTCTAGGTTAATAATTTCAAATCTTGTTCTATTACTGTCATTCATGAATTATTTAATCATCAACAATTATTACAACTGACCAGTTTGATTTGTTTGGTTTCTATTCAATATGACGGATGGAATTAATCTGTTTAATAATAATGTCATTTGATAACACGTGGCTTGATTTAGTTTCTTTGCTTTATGGTATATCAGCCTTCGTTGGTTATTTAATGCCAAAGCCATCTTTATGGAAGATCAGTAGTGGGACTATTTAACCCACAGCTGGAAGGAGAAAAAGGTTCGTACTTTCCGCAAAGGTTTTTGTCCAAAAGTGAACGTAATAGCGCGATTGGAGATCAAATTCATTTACTTTGATGTCACTGTCCAGCACTGACCCAGTCAGCTGAGATTGTAGAATACACCGACTGCATCCCTGCAGAGGGGTAAGATTCCCCCAGCGAGTGTCCTGATATGACACTAAACAGTCTGATGGTAGGGTTCCAGTAACGCTGGAGCTTTTGGAAATGCAGGGTACCCCTACATTACCATCGCTCCTAGTTCCACTCTGGCCCGGAGTGGTAGTACCTGATAGAGTCTTATCTATGGGTCAAGTAGAACTAAACAGTGTGCTTAAGGTAAACTGAATTGTTTGAAATAAAACGGTTTTGACATTTAAACTGCGTACTTATGCTAAACTTAATTGTTTGAAACAGAACTGTTTTTACATTTAACTGTGTGTAAATGAACGACTTATGTTTAATTGAATTATTAGTGATACATTGCAATACTTCAAACCATTTAACTTTGTTGACTAAACTGAATAGCTCGAATAGAACTGCTTTTAACATTTTAACTGCGAACTTATGCCAAACTGAACTGTTTGAAATAAAGTAAAGTTAGCGATCGTAGTCGAGGGCAACCTGAAGGCTCCCTTTTCAATAGCTACTTCACCGAGGTGTAAGGGAGGGTTCTTCTCAATTCCCTTGATTGTTCCACGTTACCCTTAATCGGTACCTTATAATGCTGAGAGTTAAGCAAGGCGGCATGAAGAACCATTTCTGGGTCTTAACTGTTTATATGTATAAAAATGGGTTTGGCATTAAATAACGTACAATGGTTGAAGTGCCATAAAACCAAACAAAACCAAACTGTTTAGCACGTTAAATACAACGCCACAGGGACTCCCCAATAACGAATGAGGTAATTATTATCTATATAGGAAATGGGATCGATGAACAGAGATCAAACCTGGATGAAGCTGTTTGCATTTCACTTTGTTCTAATGTCTTTAGGAAAGGCATGAACCCTTCACTTCTTCACTATCACCAAGTATAAGTAAATAGCAAAACAGAGCGCTTCATTCTTCCTATGGCATCAATTTAGGAGAAGGAAAAACACAAATTCAAAACCTGACTGGTTGTTCGAAGAATCTGTTGCTCAAGGATACTCTATTTTTCTGTTGTCAGGTTATCTAAATCATGTGACTGGTCCTACACAAGACTTCACCATTAAAAACAAAAAAAATCATCTCTGTAAAGTTCCTTGTTCTTTGACTTGCATAAATGACTAGATAATTCAGCACAACAAGCTCTTCCGAGTACAGCCCATTTTAAAAGAAAGGAAGCTGGATTCTATCGGCTACGCATTGGACATACTAGATTAACTCGATCCTTCATTCAAAAAGATGAGCTTCCCCCTAAATGTCTATAGGGAAACCAGTACACTATAAAACAAATCTTGATCGAATGTAGAAAACTAACCAACATTCGACGAAAGTTTTATAATGTTGACAACATGAACAAACAATTTAGAATAATAGACCCTAAGCAGATATTGAACTTTCTGAAAAGAATCGGCCTCCTATCAAAGATGTAGGCTGATATATTCCGATACTCGCAATCACAGAACTGTGTGAAAGCAAATTACTAACATTAGATAGAAGTACTAGTGTTAGACAGTAATACTTGGAATAATTTTGGCTGTGTGCAAAAAAGTGAACTGTGGCTTGTTTAAAATGTTAAACTACAAAATATGCGCTTACAATTCATATGTATTTGATATATATAAATAAACAAGCTTTGGCATGAAATAACCCATAAGAAGTTGATATGCCATAAAACCCCACCAACCAACTAGATAATTCAGCTAGAAATGAATGCCTTCGAGACTGATTACAAGAATAGCTGTCTGGGTTGTTTATTGAAGAATAGGTAATACTTGTTTGTAGTCTCCTTCCTGTTGAATGATTTTACAACTAAAAATATTGGGTACGCCAACAATATCCTGCAGGCATTTATCAATACCTTTGAGAGCAAAAGTAAGTATCATCTATATTTTATGGTTGATAATTAATTCTTCATATCTTTTTTAATATTGCAATATTCTAACCATTCAATTATAAACCTGCTGTATTCTCTTCGAGAAAAGAAAAAATCATCCTCATCATCAAGTCGCACAGACAGCATGGAGTTCCCTGACTATCTCTCTCTCTCTCTCTCTCTCTCTCTCTCTCTCTATCTATCTATCTATCTATCTATCGATCGATCGATCTATCTCTTTTTCTCTCTCTCTCTCTCTCCCTCTCTCTCTATCTATCTCTTTCTCTTTCTCTCTCTCTCTATCTATCTATCTATCTATCTATCTCTCGCCAGCCGTCCCTATCATACATCGCTCCGAGTAGGTATTCTAAGTTACATCTTGTATTCATACAGAACTGATCTATATACGTCCTTGCTGGTCAGCCAACTCTGGTACGTCCATCTTATTTACAGATATAAAAGATTTGTTACATGTGGTTGAATTAGTCATAATAATCTTTCGATGGTATATAATACTATAAATGGTATATGACACAATTACAGAATGCAAGAAATTCAAAATTTTGACCACACTGTCAAGTAAGGCTTAGAATACACTGACTGCATCCCCTTGCAGAGGGGTACGACCCCACAAAAGTGGGTGTCCTGGGTATGACACTAAACTGTATTTGATGATGAGGCTCCAGTTCGGGAAATCTGGGGAGTATGAAGCACCTCTCCATTGCCATTACTCTTAGGTCCACTCTGACCAAAGGTGGTAGTACCTGTTAGGTTCCTATGTATGGGATCTATTTGATCTGTTTAAAAATGAATTGTAGTCGTACGAAAGAAAAAAAAAAGAAAAAAACCTTAAGAAACAACCGCACAAAAATGTAAATATGAACGTTCAATGAATGCGATTCTCTAACGTCTAGATTTAGAATAACCCAAGATGTGTTCACATGCCTTTAAAATCAATCAATCAATCAAAATTCTGAAAGATATGGATTTTGGATAAGTGAATCTTTCTGTGAATAATAAAATGACAATTAAACAATACGCTTTGCTCTTTCAACTGCAATCACAAAAGTATTCATATTTATTATGAAGATTTCTATCATGCGATGGTTGTAATGCTATAACAATTTGCCATAAAACTAGGTTCCTTGCGTTATGGACACACCTACAAATCGAGTTCTCTGAGAATCTTTCTTCAGAAAATATATACAGGTTGCTTAGTTCTTTTAACATTTGGTTTTAATCCGCATAATGGTTTTACTTGTGTAGGATGAACGTCATATAAAACACGCGCTTATGACTTCAAAGTTGCACACCCGAGGCTATTTAGCTTCGTTGTTAGACCACCCAAGCATCTAAAGTGATTAAGTTTTCTTTACATAAACTTTACACTTACATGATTTATTTAAAGAGGTGAAAACAAAGTGTCTAATCGCATTAAACATTAATGAAACTAAGGCCAACTTAATTTTGTTCATCAATTTGAGTATATGCTTTGAAAGAAAGTTTTGATTTTTTTTATTTTGTTGATTTAGATTGCCGGTCTCCAACACACGGACTCAAAATGGTCATTACGTTTTGGGAAAGATGTACTATGGTTCAAAAATGGGATGAATTGGGTGGGGGGATGAGTTCCACTGGTTCGCCTGGTATTTCTTTCGAAATGATTTTTTCTTGTACAAAAATTCACATTTATTCATATATAATAAAATATCTTAGATTTGTAATGTTCAGCGAGGTAGTTTAATAGATTATTGATAATTTCTGGAGGTCTCCTTTTTGCAGCTTCGTATCATAACATTCTTATAAAAACATATTGAGATGATATAGATATTTCTATCTTTTTATTTCTTTGTTGATACATTGTAAATCATTTTAAATTCATTATTATTAGTAATGTAAATTATTATTATTTCTTGCATCCTTTTAAATTGATATTTTATTATAATCTTGTGATTAACATTTGAAGAGAATATACTTAGTTTTTTATTGAATGGTTTACAAATGATTGCTTTTCTTTACACGAAAAAAAAGTTATTATTGAATGGTTTAAATATTACAGTTTTTTCTTTACTCGATGTAAATATAGTAAATTCATTATTAAATGATTCAGATATTACTATAACTCTTACTGCTGTAGCTATTAAGATTCATAATGCCCTACTTCTCAATCTTATCCAACCCGAGATCGAGAAAATTCTTTGATAAAATCAGAACATCTTTCGAAGAAATCGCTCCACAACCTCACAGATTCTGACAATCTGTCGATTCAGTGAAAGAGTACGGGCAAAGAATCTTGAGGCAAAATTACAGATCATAGATTTCTCAAAGGAATTCGATTCAATACACAAAGGAAAGATAGAGTAAATATTACTTATAATCTTCCCAAAGATATTGTTAACGCTATAATGATGCTTTACAAAAACACGAAATCAATATGAGGTGTCCTCGTGCTGTAATGGTTAAAGCGATTGAATCATAGTAAGCGAGTTCAAACGCCAGTCGCGCTATTACGTTCATTTTCGGACAAATTCCCTTTGAAAAATATGAACCACCCTATCTTCCCACCAATGGGTTAAATAGTACCACTACTGTTTTTCAAAAAGGATGGCTTTAGTATTAAATAACCTTCGAAGTTTGATATGCCATTAAAATCAACCAAACCAAACCAAACCAATGCAATTGTTCGTTCACATGATAGAGACACTGACTTCTTCGATATTGTCACTGGGATTTTGCAAGGAGATGCATTAGAACCTCATTTGTTCATACTCTACCTAGACTACATATTTCTAATACACATAGATCTAATAAAAGAAAATAGTTTCACACTGGAAAAGGCATGAAGAAGACGATTTTCCGCAAAAACTATGACAGATGCAGACTACGCAGATGACTGAACACTTCTCGCAAATACACTAGCCTAAACAGAATCCTAACTACATAGCCTAGAGCAAGCAACAGGAATACAAATAAAACAGATTATATATGGTTTAACCGAAAAGAAGCCATCTCCACTCTAAGAGACAAATCACTAAAATTAATAGACCAGTTCATATGTCTCAGCAGCAATATCTCATCAACCAAAATTGATGTCAACAAACGCCAAGCGAAGGCATGAAATGCTATTGACACGCTATCGATTATATGAAAATCTAACAAAATGCATGGAGAGAAAAACTTGATAGGAACCAGACAAGAATGCTGTGCTGAAAAAAATCCTCGAAGCGACACCCCACAAAACAGTGTCTGTACGGCCACCTACCTCCCATCAAACAAATCATTCGAGAGACATGAATAAGATATGCTGGGTACTACGGGAAAGCAAGGACAAAGTTATAAGCAACATTCTCGTATGAACCCCTAAACATGGACGTGCCGGAGTTGGCTGACCTGCTAGGACGTACAAAGATCAGTTCTGTATGAATACAAGATGTAACTTAGAAGACCTACCGGGAGGTGATGTATGAAAGAGACGGCTGGCAAGAAAGAGTCACGGAACTCCAAGCTGTCTGTACAGCTTAAAGAGAAGGAAGATGTTTTCTTTTCTCGAAGAGAATACGGTAAGTTTATTAGTAAATGGTATGAATATTACAATTTTTCTTTACTTGAAGAATCTAAATTTTCTCTCTGTGCATTAGTACATCCATATATTTAGTTACATTTTGCTACAGGCTCCAAGAATATCAACACAAAAATACATGCCTTCAGGGATGTGAATATGCGTATGTATATAATATGTGCGTATGTGGCATGTGTATATGTTATTGTAGGCGTGTATTAGTCTGTGTTTATATTGCATTTAAGATTGCATTATATTGCAAGTCTGTGTTTATATCGCATTATATTGCTGAGACGTTGTTCAATTAAAAAAACATGGCGGTGGCGTCGCAATTCATTGGGAAGCGCACTGAGTTAAACGGTTATCGTCATAGGAAAATGGAATCGACGATCCGAGTTCAAATCTTAGACGAGTTTGTTCGCATTTCACTTCGGCCTAATGCCGTTGGGAAACGTATGAATCCATCTGTTCTTCCCCTAGCTATGGGTAAATAACAGGATATGCTGGGTCCTTTGGCCTTGGTTAGGCAACAAGTTTAGTAAAAAGAAAACTCTGAATTCAAAACTAACATGACTCAATTTAAAAAGTGACCTTGTGTCATATCCTGCCTGCGGCGAAGGGGTTGATTAAAATCATCCATTGGGAGTAGTATGTCAAAGATGATGTGCCAACGATAAAGAATAAAAAGAGAGGATTAAGCAAAGGTAGAAAAAGAATGAGAAACAAAATAGAGATCAGCGGCAGTAAATAGAATGCTGTGGAGTTGTTAGAAAAAGAGGAACCATCTTATAATAATAATTAAAAAATGAATATATTTTTGTTGAGGTGCCCGTGGTGTAATGGTTATCGTCGTAGGAAATGGACACGACGACACGAGTTCAAATCCTGGACGAGACTGATTGCATTTCACATAGCACTAATACCCTTGGGAAAGGTATGAATCCAATTATGAGTAAATAGTAGGACAGACTGTGTTCTTCAGCCTTGGTTAGGCAACTAGTCTAGGAGAAGGAAAACTCTGAATTCAAACCTGTTAAACTCCGCTTAAAAATTGACCTTGTGTCATATCCTGCCCAAGTGGAGAGGTTGGTAAATATATTTTTTGTTGCAATTTATGAATGTGATAAAAATACGAGGCGCTATCCAAATAGTCCTCGTAAAGTGCTGAATCGTGGTAATTTACTAAGCTTTTTGCTTAGATGTGACACAAGGCCATGTGAGAGGAGCACACAATGAGACACGAACTCATTCGTGTAGGTTTTCTAGTCTAGCTTGCTAACCATTATACCAGCAGAGGTGTCCCAAAAGTGCTGAATTGTGACATTGTCATTAGTCAGTTTGAAACCAGTCGCGTGCTATTCCATTCACTTTTGGACTCTTGGGAAAGGTATTAACCCTTTTATCTCGCCGACTATGAGTTTTAAATAGTTCCCTTACTGTTCTTTTATAAGGATATATTTGATATTAAATAACCCGTGAATGTTGGTATGTCATTAAATACAGAAATCAAAGAACTCAAACCAAATGTTCAAGGAGCTTCAATAGATTGATCAAGCTAGTCACCCCTGAAGTAACCCACCGTTTTCAGAGCCACACTCGACATTTTACTCGCCTCTTGAAATCACTCCTCCATGAAATTAGAGTTTTTTTTCTTTTTGGTGGGGGAGGTTAAGCTTTTGGGTAACACCTTGTTGTATCATTCTTTTTTCACTGGGTTGTTATGGCAACAATTTATCTGATATGCGTGAGAGAGTTCACACAGAGGTCAATACAGTATGCATCACGAAATAACGAACCAGGATGTAACATTGTTTTTAGAAAATGCAACTCACTGAGCCGCTCACTGAGCCGCTCAATTGTTTGATTTAAATCCTTTATGTCAATATATCAAGGGACGAATCATCTCTGCAAAAATTGAGTGTGTGCAGAATTATCTGTTCAGAATTCTGATTGACCAGAGTTATGGCGCATTTAGATTTGATTTTATTTAAAAGAAAATTCTCTTCAGTGATTTTGAACTAAACTGCATATTTATATTTCATTTAATCGACGGCTCTGATGATGAGGATCAGAATAGACTGATTGTATATCCAGCAGAGGGTAAAAGCCTCTCCCTCGCTATAAAACAGGGGCTCCTTGGTACGAGACTAAATTGTATCTGATGATTAGGCTCTCCTTCAGAAGATATATGAAGTTTGGAGTACCACTTCATTACCATTACTCCCAGATCCACTTTAACCCAAAATAATAGTACCTGTTAGGATCCCATCCATGAGTCTAAAAGATAAGTTTAAAAATTAATCGTATTCGATGAGAATATTTATGGGGCATTAGAAGGGTTTTTCAGTGGTTGTCGGTTGTTGGTACCTTGGAAAAGTCTGAGGTTCGTGTCTGACTCATTTTCTTCTTCTTACCCCATTCACTTGTTGTCTTCATTTGTCCGTCGAATCTGAATGAGAATTAAGGACGGAGGGGAAAAGACACTAGGATACCCTTAGACTGAAACTTTATTTGGGGAGAGTTTACAACTGTTCTTTGGCGTGGGATGTTTTCCTCAACTAGTTGACATAGTCACATTTCCCATACAAGGCGTTATAGAGTCATTTTCGGCGATTAGAAGTTTGATGGACTGTCGTATGTTCAGAGGGTATGTTTAGTAATGGCTGCTACTAGTAGGAGAGACCCATCGTGTTGCTAAGTTCCAGACTTAGTAGGCACGTGCTCTCCCCACTAGTAGCAAAGAGAAAAAAGTCTTTTCAGTTGAGGTGGTAAATGCATAATGATGAATAATTTCTCTTTGGCGCCAGGAAGCCACTCTTTTTGGGCATGCGCCGATTTCAATTCCTGTCAGTGGCTTCCTGGTAAAATGTTCCCTTTTGCATTCATTTATATTTTTATTTTTTTTAATTCCCACATAGCTAGGTTTGGATTTCTAGTTTTCCTTCTCCTAGATTGGTTGCCTAAGCAAAGCTAAAGATCCCAGTCTATTTTCTCATAGCTCGTAGGAGATTCCTCGTGACCAAGCGGTTAACACAACATGATAGTTTGCGAGTTGGAACACCAGTCGTACTATTACGTTCTCTTTTGGACTAATTCCTTTGGAAAAGCATCAATCCTCTTATCCCCCCCCCCGCTATAGGTTTAAGAGTAACACTACTATTCATCAACAAAGAAGCTTTTGACATTAAATGATGAGAATGTTTATATTCTATTCTTTTAAAAAAAAGTCCGGCCTGCTGGGAAAGAATAGATGGATTCAATCCTTTTCCAATACAAATAGTGCGAAGTGAATCGCAAACAGTATCAAATAGGATTTGAACTCGAGTTGCTGATGCCATTTCCAATGACGATGACCTTTACTCTAAGCGCGCCGACTAAATTCTGTGAAGTAAATGTTTCATTCATAATAAAATGATTAAACAAGTTTGTGATAATCTGTGCATTTCGCGAAAAATATTTGGCTGAAACATTAAGTTTTCATGCTGTTAACTTCCTTGAAGAATGTAAATGCAAGACCATTTGATGACTATGACATTGCATTTGAGTAAATTAAGCAAATATAACATTGGGCCTTTTCTTTTAACTTTTCGATATTTCATTTGACAGAAGATCGAATGTTAGCATTTAGGATTAAATTAAAAAGCACATGAACCCAACTCGAGTTATTTTATGCTTAAAGGTTATGGAATCGCGTTTATTGTACGTTCATATTTACATTTTTGGCATATTGTCTCCTCCGAGTTGTTTCTTTTTTTTTCCACATGGTCCAATCGAATATGAATAATTTTGAAATATATCTATTAAACCAATAGATGGAATCCTAACAGGTACTTCTACTCCGGGTCTGAGTGGTTTAGGGAATAATGGCAATGAATGGATACTCCCTATTCCTCAGATCTCCAGAACTGGTGCCTGACCGTCAGATGCAGATTAGTGTGATATACAGAATACTTCATACACAGTTACTCCCTTTATATACTTAATCGGCCTTCGGGCTTTTGACCTTGTGTCAAGTCCTGTCTGGTAAGAGGCAGCGACAAATATCTTACTCCCTTTATATACATACATATGCACACATTCTACACACAGACATATACACACAGGTTAATACTCACATCCTCACGGGCAAACACATGTACGGACACTCTAATGCGTATATGCCGCATACATGCTGCATACATACATATATGTACACGCACATACTCACACAACCCTTACACATTTGTATTTGCAGCGTCTATACGTGTGTGTATTGCATTTTTCGATGAAATGTCCTTTGATGAAAAATCTTAATTCTTTATAAGTGAGATCTTGCTTCTTTTTTTTTTATTCCCAAATTCCGAAACTAGCTCATAGCTCTTTGCAAATTTTAGCATTTCATTTATCGTATTTACCCAACCCCTCCGCTCGGGCAGGATATGACACAAGGTCAATTTTTTTTTTAAGCGGAGTTTAACAGGTTTGAAGTCAGAGTTTTCCTTCTCCTAGACTAGTTGCCTCACCAAGGCTGAAGAACCTAGTCTGCCCTACTATTTACCCATAGCTGGAGGAAGAATAATTGGATTCATACCTTTCCCAAGGGTATTAGTGCTATGTGAAATGCAATCAGTCCAGGATTTGAACTCGTATCGCCGTGTCCAATTCCTGCGACGATAACCATTGCACCACGGGCACCTCCATAGCATTTCATTTATAACAGGGATTTTTCGTTGATTTTTATCCTCTTTAAAATTTCTTTTGAAAATTCTGTTGCACTTCAAATATGATTCAGAGTCAGTCGAACATGTTGCGCACGTCTGAAACTCACAATTGAATGGAACACTGCTGTGTGAAAGTGATGACTGTCTTGAATAAAAATGCTTGCAATGAACTCTCTCTCTCTCTCTCTCTCTCTCTCTCTCTCTCTCTCTATCTCTCTCTCTCTCATAAAGCAAAATTTTCATTTATCATCAATGTTATATGAGGCCAATTTTAACTGTTAGGCGCTCATATGTTGCTTGCGAACTGAGAACCTTTTTCTTAACTAATTGTTTACAATGCGTAACTCATTTTACTGTCATCAACAGCAACAGCGACCTCTTCAAATGAGAGAAGCTTCAGTTCCCTAATATAAATTATGATACTCCTGCATTACACAATGCAAAAATGAGCTAATCAATTTGTAGCTTAAAACATCAAGTCTCAACTCAAAAAAACTGTTCCTTGATCTAACAGATATAATTGGAGAATTTGCTTTAAAAATACGTAATAGATTTACGAAAGTGATATCCGTCTTAAATAAAATTGTTTTCTTTGATTTTTTTAATCATTTTCTAGACATTTTATCATATTTAAAAATAAATAGATAAATAAAAGAACGTATTAAATGCAACCTTTTCAGCTTTTTTTTTTGGGGGGGGGAATAACTTTTTCAGAAGATAGTCTCAAACATTCGGACACGCCAAGGTTTAATTTTTGCTTCAAACTTTTGTTTAAAAAATCAAAAATAGTTTGGCTTTCTGAACGAAAACATAGAATGTTAAATAAACCGAATTATTTATTCACTGAAGCAAAATGTTCACTGTTGCAAAACTAATTACACGCTGAAACGAACATTACAAAATACATACAAAGGATCAAGAATATTTTATTTATATCAAGTGACTGAATCTCTCAGGCTTGAACTTAGTAACTCAACACCCTGTTGTCACCTGTGATAATTTTTCTTTCGGTGTTCTGTTTAGAATTTCTACCGTCGCACACAGAGATGAATTCCTATAATCTACACTTAAAGGCCAAGGAGTCTTCTCCAACACAGATAGATTTTTACTGACGCATTCAATGTCATACTTTTAATCAATTACTGCCATATCATTTTTGCTATTTTATGAAAAGGAAATTATTTGCAGATGGTCAATTAGTCTTTCGTTTTTCAAACGCCGTATATTTTTTCTAACCTTGCTTTTTTCAATTATTTTTATTCATTTCCAATTCTGATATCGATATTTGTAACTGTACCTAGTAGTGAGGCTTCTGTCCTGGAGTATTAATTTCGTTTTCTTTGTTTAATGGCATATCAACTTTGATGTGTTATTTAATGTCAAAGCCATCTCTGTAAAAGAAAATCGGTGATACTATTTAACCCATAGTTGAGGGATAAGGGGATTCATACCTTTCCCAAGAGTATTCATTTGAAAGAGTACGTCATAGCTTGACTGGAGCTGGAACTCGCTTACCTCTAGGCCGCAGTTCTGCGCTTAAGCCATTATATCACAGGGACTCCACCCTGTTTTTCATTACTTTCTTGACACAAAAAAATATTTTCTTTAGTTTCTGGACATAAAAATGTATTTTCATTAGTTTTAGACACAAAAATGTATTTTTATTACTTTCTCGACACATAAATGTACTTTCATTATTTTTGAGACAATAAAATCTATTATCATTACTTTCTGGATACAAAATCTGCGAATCTGATTTTGCTCCCCCGCCCCTAATATTCCTGTCGTTATTTAGGCCCCCTAACTCCTCTAATCTGTATCCTTATAACTATTTCCTGTTCCCTAAAATAAAAACTCAGCTTACTATTTGAAGTGTTGATAATATGCAACAAACTGAATGTAAAGTCAATTGGAGACTTCTGGCACTGTTTCTAGGAGTGAAGCCAACATCTTTGTAAATGTGTGGTTTCTAAAGGAAATGAATTTGAAGCGGGTACAGCTAATTTGTAAAACAGTTGATAGTAAAATTTTCTTTTTTTTTTTTACAGTCAGTTTCATTACTTAATAAATTGGTTTTAATTTAGAACCAAATACTCGGCTGTTAGGATCATCCGGCAAAACAGTCAGCGGAGATTTGTCATAAATCGACATAGAAATATAAATTGATTTGACTGATAATCAGCAGCATCTAATTTTCATTTATGATACAGTTACCGTGTAAATATTTAAAAAAGTTACTTTTCTTGATTATCTTACTTTTAAAAAATAATGGTTCTCTTTTGTAATCAGAAACGTGACTTTCTTTATGTTGACGCATTTTCTCTTCACCTCAACAAAAGCAAAACCGAATCTTCATCCCAAATAGGTCTTTCCAGTAACTTAATGGTTCTGTCATAGGGTATTTTGATAGATTCTTTTGTAGTCTCGTTGGACAATCACAGTAGTGAGCAATGCTTTTGATATGGAGCTGATGAATCAAAACTTATGCTGTTGGGAAGAGAAGTTGTGCCTTATCCAATCCCTTATTTTCCAAACCTGTGCCCTACCGATAATTAATTTTTTTTTCTCGGGTTTAGATGATTATACTCACCAATAGATAATCACTAATGTTTGATCTGGTCAAGAAAATGTTTCCTCAGTTTGTTATCATGATCCAAAAAGAACACTGACTCGTTGAAAACATTGTATCCATTCTAACGATGCTTTTCATATTTACCCAACCCCTCCGCTCGAGCAGGATATGACACAAGGTCAATTTTTAAGCGGAGTTTAACAGGTTTGAATTCAGAGTTTTCCTTCTCCTAGACTAGTTGCCTTACCAAGGCAGAAGAAAATCAATCTACCCTACTATTTACCCATAGCTGGAGGGAGAATAATTGGATTCATACCTTTCCCAAGGGTATTAGTGCTATGTGAAATGCAATCAGTCAGGTCCAGGATTTGAACTCGAGTCGCCGTGTCCATTTCCTACGACGATAACCATTACACCACGGGCACCTCCAACTAATGGTGCTTATGTTAACTAAAAAGTTTCGGATTGATTGGTCGGTTGATTGAATGAGTGGTTGAGTTTTATTGCATATCAACCCATCTAGGGTCATTTCATAACTAGAGGTTAAAGTATCACGTTTATTGTACTTCATATTTAAATGTTGTACACTTGTTTCTTGTAATTTTTTACACACAGTCCCATCGAATACGAATAATTTTTAAACATATCTATTTAATACATCGATGAGACTCTGCAGAGTACTCCTACTCTGAATCAGAGTGGGCCTGGTAGTAATAGTAATGAAAGGGTACTCCACACTCCCCAGATTTTCAAAACTGAAGCTTAAGCATCAGATGCAGTTGTGTATCGCACCCCGGATACCCCTTTTTCAGAGGAACCTTACTCCTCCACAGAGAATACAGTCATCATATTCTAAGACCCGTCCACATAACGTAAACGGTGTTGGTAATGTTGTGAGGTTTTAAAATGCGCGGTGTTCAAAATGGCCATTTATTGTGTTCCAACATAATAAAACCGACAATTCTTGCCACGGCGAAGAGTATGAGAAACCTTGCCTACAAAATCAACCAATCAAAATCGTTCTTAAATTTGTTTCATGCAATGGCTGTTCAAATTTAAATGTCATCTGGCAATACCAAATTTCATATGCCCGTGTCAAATACAAAACAGATAATGGTAAATTGCTCAGCTTTGCTTTCATGGCATCTCGTTTTGCATCTATTTGCTTTTATTTCAGTTGGAATTTGTTCCAAATTTAGAGCTATTCATTTCACGACAAAAACTTCAGTTGTAAGCCTCTTAAATTCCACACCACTCGATAAATAATACATTTTTAGTCATTACGAACACAAAATCATCAAATGAAGACGCAATATAACAATACAAAAGTCGAAAATGTCATTTTCACGAAGAGCAAATATTTCGGCTAGATTTTAGACTGAAAGCGCATGTAGCATAACATCTATCGACGTAGGCACTGGAATCAGCGTCCCGTGTTCAAATCCTGGACGAAGCTATTTGCTTTTAACTTAGCGCTAATGTCCTTAAAAAGACATGAATCCATCTGTTCTCCTTCCAGCTATGGATAGATAGTTGAGCAAACTGAATTTTTTAGTCTTGGTTCGGCCACAAGTCTAAAGAAAGGAAAATTCTGAATTCAAACCATCTGTACTCCGTTAAAAATTGACCTTGTGTCAAACCTTTTCAGTAGTGAAGGGGTTGGCTAAATCCAGATTGTTGTCATGTGACCTGTATTTTTGTTTAAAATGATTGTAAGAAAGTGTTCAGTCCATAGAGAAAGTATCAGAGATAATATGGTAATCAAATAATTATAATCATCAAATATTGACAATGCCTGTAATGAAAATATTAAAGCAGACTGGATTCTTTTTCCTTGGGAAGGCAACTGATTTAGGAGAAGGAAAACTGAATTCAAAACAGCTTTTATCCCTTCAAAATTGACCGTGTATGGCATCCTCCCCTCTGGCAGAGGGTTAGTGTAAATACGTTCAGCCAACAATGGTTTCAAATTGCACTGAGAGTTTTCAGTTGAGAATCAGTCTCGATGCTTTCCCGGGTTTTTTATTCATATTCTTTCTTTCTTTCTTTCTTTCAAATTTCATTTGGGGGGGCGGATATTTCTGTCCGTCACCCTATATGCTTCTTTTTGTTTTACTTAAATTATACTTTTTTTTTTTACCTTATTTTTTAAAATTCTGTTTTCCAAAGTTTTTTCTTTCAGTTTCACTTTGTTACTTGTTCCCTGCAGGACAACATCACTAGAAAACATTCCTTATCGCGTTTTATCTTGCCTCTAGTTCACGCTGCCAAAAAAGCAAATCTAATGTTTTTTCCTTTAATTTTTTTGGTTTGTGGGAAGGCAGGTCTCCAATGGACTCAATTAATACGTGGTGTATCGTTCAGAATAACATAAAACCACCAAGAAAATAAAGCAACGAAGTTCTATAAGGACATTTATTGTTTCGATTATCTTAATTGAATTGTTTGTATTTAATCTGTTTAAGCTTAGATTACCTAAGATTGCTCAAGGTTCCTGCAATTTCGAAGTGGTCACCCATATATTTTCTGAGTAGGTTCGTCGCTGCTTAACTTTAGTAGTCTGATGTTTAAAGCGTGATTTAGCACAAGGTCAAAAGCATGAGTGCTGAGTGAAGATTAAATTCCTAACTCAGATCACGCATTTCACTTCACGCTAATGCCCTTGTCAAAAGCATGAAACCATCTGTTCTCCGAGCTCTGAGAAAATAGACTGCGTTCTTTAGCTGTGATTAGGCAAACAGTCTAGGAGAAAGAAAAATACTAAATTTAATCCAGCTTTAATCCCTTTCAAAATTGATCTTGCGTTATCTTTTGCATTTGGCGAAGGGATTGGTTAATGCATATTCAGATAAATATGTATTAATATCAATAATATATTATTTAATAATAATAACAATAATATTCGGGACCCTTTTTGAAGTGGACCAGAGAAGAACTTCAGTAAATGGACCAAAGAACAAGAAAACTAACGACCATGCATAAGGCATTACATCCCAGAGATGACGTTGACAGACTATATGTATCAAGAAAGGAGGGAAGAAGAGGACTTGCCGGCACTGAAGACTGTAGACACATCGATACAATAATTCGAGGACTACATAGAAAAGCACGAAGGGGGACGGATTATAGCCACCAGAAACAATACTGACAACACGAAGACCAACAGAATGACAGTAAATGGAAAACAAAAATGGGAGGAAAAACAACTCAAGGGGCGTTTTAAACGATTATAAGCAACATCTCACTCGAGAAAACTTTGATGTGGCAAAGAAAAGGAAACCTTAACAGAGAAACAGAATCTCTCCTGATAGCAGCATAAAACAACGCCATAAGAACCAATCATATCAAAGCGAGAATAGATAAGACCCAATAAAATAGCAAATGTAGATTATGTGGTGATAGAGACGAAATGATCAATCACATAACGAGCGAATGCAGCAAATGAGCACAGTATAAGACAAGACACGACTGGGTGGGCAAGGTGATCCACTGGGAGTTGTGCAAGAAATTTAGATTTGACCATACGAACAAATGGTATGTGCACAACCCAGCATCTTTCCTAGAAAATAACACCCATAAACTCCTATGGAACTTTGACATACAAACGGATCACTTAATCTCGGCCAGAAGACCAGACCGTATAAAAATCAACAAAAAAAAAAAAAAGAAGAACAAGCAAAATTATGGACTTTGCAACAGAATAAAACTGAAGGAAAGTGAAAAGAAAGATAAGTACCTGGACCTTGCTAGGGAATTGAAAAAACTATGGAACATCCAGGTGAGTTATATCAATCGTGGTAGGTGCTTTTGGTACAGTCACCAAAGAATTATTAAAGGGACTAGAGAACTTGGAAATAAGAGGTCGAATGGAGACCATCCAAATTACTACATTATTAAGAACGGTCAGAATACTGAGCAGAGTCAAGATGACTTGAGAAGACTTGAGGAGACTCGCTGTCACTCAAACTCCAGTGAAAGACCATCAGCTAAAACTGATGCGAAAAACTCTCAAGGAGTAAATAATAATGATAATAATAATATAATAACTAATATAAATAATTATCTAATATAAATCTAATACAAATGTGTATTTATATCAATAATACATATTTAGATAAATGCCACTGTGACTATTGAATTCACTGCTCAACAGTATTTGATCTTCGAAATAAACTTGTTTACCGTGACACTGCAACGAATTGTCCAATCTAATAAGTAATTTATATTTTCTTTCCTACTATGCCCGATCCATTGGTCAAGTATTGTGTATTCATAATTATATTAGACTAATCTCTATCCACAAAAACCAGACACAATCGATGACGCTTAGAATACATTGATGGTATCCCTTGCAGAGAAGTAAGACCCCACCAAAAGGAATTTCCTAGTATGACACTAAATTGCATCTGATGGTGAGGCTCTTCTGCTGGAGATCTGAGAAGTATGGAGTGTCCTTTCATTACTATTACTCTCAAGACCACTCTGACCCGGGATAGTTGTACCTGTTAGTGTCTCATCTATGGGTCAAATAAATCTATTTAAAAATTTATCATATTCGATAGGACTGTGTGCAATAAATACTCTTAAGAAACAACTACACAAAAAATATAAATGTAAACGTATAATGAACGCGATTTCCTAACCTCTAGGCATAAAATAACCTTGGTCGGGTTAATAAGCCTTTAAAATCGATCAATCAATCAATCAACCAGATCCATTGAGTTATAATCTATGATAAAATTATCTCTGAGAAATCAATATTTGTGTTTTCGTACCAGACTTAGTAAAGTAACATACTAAAACATTTTAGCGATGCCAGCAAACTTAATGTAAAAGTAAAGTTGGCGACCATAGTCGAGGGTAACCCGAAGGCTCCCTTTTCGATAGCTACTACACCAATGTGTAGGGGAGGGCGCTACTCCTTCCCTGGATTGCTCTACCTTTCCCTTGATCCGTACCTTATAATGCTGAGTGTTAAGCAAGGAGGCATCAAGTACCATTTTTTGAGTCTTTGGTATGACTCGACCTAGGATTGAACCCAGGTCTCCCGGGCCATTGGCGAACACTCTAACCCCTAGATTTCTTCTAGTTTTGCAAGCGGCAACTTTCGTGCGCCAATGTGTTTAGATTCAAATGGGAAATACTTTTAAAGAGACGGTGCAAAATAGATGTTGGAGTACGTAATTTTTTCATGGTAAAATTCCTCGAAATTTTAATTACCATCTTAAATATTTACTTTTCTGAAACAAATTAATAAATGTATTATCATCATCATCATCATGTCGCGCCGCCTGCGCGGATATCCCTGACCGTCTCTCGCCATGTCTCCCTATCATTCATCGCCTCCGGCAGGTCCTCAGGGTTACAACCCGTGTCCTCACATAGCTGCTGTATGTAAGTTCGTGCTGGTCGTCCCACTCTTGCACATCCATGTGTGGGGGTCCACAGGAGTGCATCGCTTATGAGCTCGTCCTTGCTTCTCCAGCAGTGTCCTGCGTGTCTGGTTCGTCGAACTTTTATAGTTTTTGTGATGGGGGGCAAGTGTCCGTATAGTTGGAGTCTCGTGGGGTGTTGTCGCCAGGACTTGTTTAATACTGCTCTCAACATTCTTGTGTAATTTCCGTCCAGCCTCCTCTCCAGCAGCTTCGTAAGCGTCCATGTGGTGCATCCATATAGCAGTATCGACACAACCGCTGCCTGGAAGAAACTGCGTTTCATTTTATCAGTTAGGTCCGACTTCCATATGATCGAGAGCCTATCGATAGCTGTCCATGCCTTCGTCAGTCGTGTGTCGATAATGTGACCACCCAAGAAAGAATATCTCAAAACTGAAGAAGGGCATCATGAAAAATATTTAGAATCTCTCAGATTGGGCATAATGAACCTGAAACGGATTAAACATGAAACAAGGAAACTCTCATAGTGTAATTATTTAAATTCTGGACGAGACTATTTGCATTTCATATAGTGCTAATACTCTCAGGAAAAGTAAGAATCCAGTTATTCTCCCTCCAACTGTGGGTATATAGCAGGGAAGAGTATGGGCTTTATTCTCGTTACGGCAACCATTCTAGGAAAAGGAAACTCTAGATTCAAACCCGTTAAACTCCGCTTAAAAATTGACCTTATGCTGCATTCTTGGGGTGGGGAATATGTATATAACATAAAATAAAAGTTTGATAAGTTGAAATGCCAAAATATTTGACACAGTTACCCAATAACGAGTCAAGAGCTATCCAATAAAGAGAATGTCCTACTCTCGCTCAAATAACAGAGGTTTCGTGAGATAGCATGGTTACAAAAAATGGTGTAAATGATCTTAGACAAAGATTTTTAAAGTGGACCATATAGACCACTGAGAGTAAATAAAATTTTGGCAGAGTAAATAAAAGCATAAGGATCCACAAGGAATCAATTTGCTAATTTGCATTTATACATATCAGGAGAAAAAATATCACTGGATCATTTAAACTAGTCGTCAGATTTCGTGCTCCTAAAAAATGCATTATTAGGTGTGATGATCACTAGCGATGCATCATTCACATACGACGCGTTCAAAACGATTGTGTTATTTAAATGAACGAACAATGTTGAAGAGGAAAGTATAATTTTAGCGCGAATTTTGACACAAAAAATGATTTTTTTTTTAAAGAATTTATTGAAATAACTTTCGATCTTGTGAAAAGGTCTCTGTACACATTGAAAGAAACTGGATATTACTGGATGAACGCAAAAACTAGTGAAATATGCCCTGCTCTCGGCAACTGTTGAGCCTATTTTATTAGATTTTTCAAGTACGTATATGATGGAATCTGGGTTTAGCCATAGGATTTATTTACTAAGCAAACAAAAATCTCTTTGAACATAGAAGGTGGTGATTATCGGCTCAAATTCACAAAAATGCAACCTAATATTTGTAATCTCGTCTGTGCACACCAAATCCAACCTTACCATCAAAAAATAATTCAAGACTTAAAAGTACGTTTACATTTATAGTTTACTGAATTTTTCTCATATAAATTTTATCAAACACTGGTAATATTTCTTTTTCAAGTTGATATTGCCCAATCGACTGGGTCTGTAGAATACACTGACTGTATATCTGCAGAGGGGAAAGACACCCCACCAACGAGTGTCCCGGATATGACACTAAACAATCTGATGCTATAAAACCCAACCAACCAACCAACCAATCAATTTAATATCCAATTTATTTGGTGGAGAATGAAACTTAAATTCAGTTACAAGGTCCATAAAATCAAAAGATGGCTGAACATTGGAGAATTAGACGCCTTAAGGAATCAGCACATATGTTGGGCTACAATGACCTGCTGAGTAGACCAAATATAGAGTTGAATACAATATGGGAACCGATAATCAAGAAGGCTAGATAAAAAAAAAAAATGAAATCTGAATATGATACAGATAAAAAAATCATACATAATAGTAGTAATTCTAGCTAAAGTAAGAACATTAAGTTTATAATACCCAAAAATTCACTCTGAATTGTCCAGCAGGACACATGGCGTAACGGTTATAGGCGTTGGTTCCCTGAGCTTCTAAGAAAACAATCATCTGCAGGCGAGTAATATACAGGAATACTTAACACTTGTACCCGGATATGGCTAACGGAATCAAAACCCCTGTTTCAATAAAGTTCCGTGAAGGTTCCCGAGTTCGAAAACACCTGAAGAAGGCCGGTGGACATATCGGCCGAAACGTTGTGGAAATAAAGATGAAGACAATAGTCCGAAAAACCTTAATGATAAAAATATCTATGTTTGTTACAATTGTTAAAACAGACTTTATGAACTCAATCAGAACTTAAAATACACCGGTAACTTATGGTAAGTTATCCAATGCCAAATACTATTTACAAATCATATATATATATTTACCGCATATGTCCAAACACAATTTGTAGATGACATTCTTAAACAAGCCTAGGCCCTTTTTGCTATATAACAGTCACAATTTAACATTTGCACTCATACAGGTAGGGCCCTATCAGGTGCTACCATTCCGGGTCAGAGTGGACCTGGGAGCAATGGAAATGAAGGGGGGCTCCGCATTCCCCAAAGCCCCAGCATTACTAGAACCTCAGAGATGCAGTCGGTGTATTCATACTGTTCCAGCCAGTATCAGTCAGAGTCTTATCTATCGGAAAATGATTCGTATTAAATCCGAATACTTGAAATCATACAAGTGTATGCAAATTATTTGTAGTAAAGTAAGTAAAGTTGGCGACCGTAGTCGAGGGGGACCAGAAGACTCCCTTTTCAATAGCTACTACACCAAGGTGTAGGGGAGGGCGCTACTCCTTTCCCTGGATTGCTCCACTTTACCCTTGATACGTACCTTATACTGTTGAGTGTTAAGCAAGGAGATATCAAGTACCATTTTAAAATATTTGGTATGACGCAACCTGGGACTGAACCCAGGTCTCCTGGACCATTGGCGAAAACTCTACCCACTAGACCAATATGCCGGTTTTAAATTACTTGTATAAGGCAGGATCACTTGATATCATATAACTGTGTAAACAAGTGCAGTGGAATATTTAAAATATTTTTATGATTAAAATCGGATTTTGGCATTAAGTAAGCCACAAGGAGTTGATACGGCGTTTAATAAATAAACCTAACCATCTTGTGCGGTGTTGTCGGTACTTTTATGTCCCTTCGGTTAATTTTTAAAGATATATATTAAAGACACTTTGTAAAATTTTTGTTCCCATTTTGCAAAGCGTCTCAATACAAATTTAAATATTTTACCAAAACTAACACAGAACTTAATATCGATTTATGAAAACATAATATCTGATTTTCCTAACATTAAAAATTACGAATGAAATATTCAATTATCTTGCAAAAATGGTTGTTTATCTTAAATTTATGGGTAATAATGATAAAACCTTGAACTTAGTCCCAATTCATGGCATTTAACTAAGATTGGAAGAGATTACTATTCGAGTTGTCTTCAGGGAATTACTATAAAAGCATAGTTCCATTTCACAAAAATAACTGGCAAACAAAATTTATGAAAATGTTGAATATTACGTGACCTAGAATAATTTGCACTTGATTTTTGACATACATACGTGTATTTCTCATGCAAACATACACACATATAGACAGACAGACAAAAAGATATGTAGACACAGAACTAGTTAGCTAGACAGACACAGACAAAGAAATTATTATGTGCTGAATACTAACTCATCGGAGAATCGAAATTGTCAAACCCTGAGTCGAACGTTTTTATCCTGTTTTATATCTTATCTTATTCTGGAGATAGATAGATAGATAGATAGATAGATAGATAGATCTAAGTAGAAAGTAAGATAAGCCGTTCTGTCAAATAATCTAAATGGAAAGTGCACTCGCACACACACACACACACACACACACTTTATATATATATGTATGTATGTATGTATGTATGTAAATGGAATACTATTTCTAAATTGTTTTTTAAACAAAAAATTATACATACATATATATATATATATATTCTGTGGGTGCATCGTGCACGCGCATTTATTTTTGTTTGGTTTGGTTTGGTTTGGTGTTTTTGACATATCAACAATTTTTGGTTATTAAATGATAAATCCCCTACATATATATATATATATATATATATATATATATATATATATATATATATATATAAAATATATTTGATTTGTAAACACGTTTTGGTGAAGAAATTTTTAAAAGAGCCGGAGCTCTTTTTTTTGCTCGCAGTTAAAAGGTTTCAAGTATTTCTATCTAATACGATAATTCTATTTACTTTTTATCATTTGTTAAATGCTTTCAAGCTTTGTAACAATAAAGATTTAATATCAGTCATTTGTTTGCACATATTCAAATAGATATACATAATATGTAAGAGATTAATTTGCCTGTAATTTCTTTTTTAAATGAGCAAGAACTAATTTGCTTGCACACTAGTATTGCAATTGTTTCTACCCAGTAAAATGGTTTTAATTATTGATAACTAACACTTATAATTCTATTCATTATTAATCATATGTTTTTACACAGTAAAGTGGCTACAAGTATTGCTATTTAACACTAATTATTCTATTTAACATTTAACATTGAGGATGTGACCGTGGTGTAACGGTTATCGTTGTAGGAAATGGACACGGTAACACAAGTTCAAATCCTGGACGAGACTGATTGCATTTCACATAGCACTAATACCCTTGGGAAAGGTATGAATCCAATTATTCTCCCTCCAGCTATGGGTAAATAGTAAGACAGATTAGGTTCTTCAGCCTTGTGGAGGCAACTAGTCTAGGAGAAGGAAAACTCTGAATTCAAACCGGTTAAACTCCGCTTAAAAATTGACCATGTGTCATACCCTGCCCGAGCGGAGGGGTTGGGTAAATATGTTTCTATTTAACATTCTCATTCGTTTACACACAGTGCATATATTAATTTTATATGACATGTACACATAGGCTAAGAAATTTAAATGGCTATATATAGTATGGCTATATATCACTAACAGTTAATTTAAACATCAGTCATTTGTTTGCACACTGTTAAATAATCAACCAGTTTTATTTCGAGCAATTCAATGTAGCTAAGTCATTTGTTTGCACTCAGTTTAAATGTCAAACAGTTTTTTTCGACCTAGAGATAGGTCACTATCAGGTGCTACCATTCCAGGTCAGAGTGGACTTGGGAGCAATGGCAATGAAAAGTTACTCTGCATTCCCCAAATGGAGCCACACCATCAGATTGTTTCGTATCATATCCAGGACACTCATTGGGGAGGGGCTTTTACTCACCTGCAGAGATGCAGTCGGTCCGTTCTACAGCCCCAGTCGATTGGGCTGAACGGATTTTTGTTTATATGTATACTTATGCCTATTTAAATATAACTGAATGTTACATCCATTAAAATATATGAGTTTTTAAAGACAATTGCTAAATTTCTTATTATGTTCATATATATATATATATACTTACAAAAACAGTATTGATGATAAATAAGTATACCCATAATACTTTTTCTTAATAAACTATACAATAAAAATGGATACCATTAGGCATTATTTTTACCAAACTCTTCGGTAT
Organism: Sepioteuthis lessoniana; assembly: GCA_963585895.1. NCBI lineage: Eukaryota > Metazoa > Mollusca > Cephalopoda > Myopsida > Loliginidae > Sepioteuthis > Sepioteuthis lessoniana. Next base: position 45,477,158 of record OY757904.1, read on the forward strand.
TAAACCTCTGTGCACAAAACATGAATACATAGTGGTCCAAAATATAGTGCCCTCTATACATACTTATGCAATTTTACTTTTAGTCATGTAGGGAGATAAGAAATTTTCTTCCTTGGATTAAGGTGTATCTTTCCACATTACGAATCTTTAGAGATCACATGATGATTGAGAGCTCTTTCTCTTCCTCTTTTTGATTCGCGTCGTCTTTTTTGTAACCCTGTTCATTGAACAGAAGAGAGACTCTGTCTCTAAATACCGACGATAGCCTTTCGTCGCAGCATTAAAATGTAAAGCCACATGGGTAAACGATTTAAAACAAGTAAGACATTTCTATATTTTTCCCCTCTTTTTATGCCCTCTTTGCTCATGGAACACTGTCTGCATTTCGTGTTTGCGGGACACTTTTGTACATTGTCATAATATTACTATAATATTTGTTACATGATTTTATATATGCGTGCATTATATGTCTTGTATATTCATATGACTTTATCACGTTCTTTTTTCTGTTTATTAAATGTTAATGTATCAATGGATATACTACTGCTAATATTGGAACGTGATGAGCTGGGACGCAATTAAATATCCTCTCGAGCAGATGGTAACATTCCAATAGATACATAGTTATATTTTTTGTTACAATGATTCATTGTTAGTGTTTGGTAATAAATAATACTTAATAATATCTGTTTGGACTGTATAGTGTTCCACGCGAAAGAATAAAATCCTGATATCTGCAACATGGAAAAAAATTAACCTTCTATTATAAGAATTTTTAGGATATGCTTGTTTATGGGCGAGAGTATACGTAACCGTATCCCCGCAAAAACGACACATCATAGAGAGATTTTATAAGAGCAATACTCTTAAAATTCTCTAACATGCAACATAAAGTAATTTCCTGTCCAATTTGCAACTGGATCACAGTTTTGTGGAGTCCTCGGTGATGCTGAATTTTTTTTTTTTTTCATAATCCAAATAATCGATAAAAACGAATATTACTGTGAAATTCTTAAAGACAACTGCTTATATTGGCACATTAGAGCACACAGATGTACAGATACACACATTATGTTCCGCTATCTCTGTCTCTGTCCTTGTCTGTCTGTCTGTCTGTCTCGCTCGCTCGCTCGCTCTCCCTCTAACACACACTAGAATAGACACGTACAAGCAAATATGTAATACAATTGTTTACATTAACCCGAGAGTTAGGTTCAAACTCGACAAAAAATGTTACTGTTCAAATCAATTGGGAAGCAAATGAGACACTCTAAATTCAAAGTACTTTTAGTGCATAGACTTTTTCTTAGAACTTTGGGATATTTTTGGATTTAGAAGTGTAGAGAAGAGGAAAATCTCGTATTTTGGTTTGGCGCGCAATTTAATTCAACACTGAATTTCACCCAATCAGGATGACTTATCCTATTCAGCCCGGACCTTCATTTCCGGCTAGCAAAACGGGTGAGCGGCCAAAACCCACTCTCTTCGGCTTGAGACGGCGACCAGAACAGACGTGCCTCTGGTCGTCCCTGCTTAGCGATGCTTTTTAGCTAAACAAGCCACCCAGTGTGGACATCTCACTGTGGCTTTAACACTAGCAGCAGCAATATGGACACTCAACGAGGGAACCATCTAATTTATGGATTCTTTACGAGGAATCCCAGTTGAACATAAATTAGAAACATTCAGCATGCCTTCCACAGGCACCACTTCATGTCACCCCAAAAATTGACTATGTCGATCCGAGCGAAACTCCGCTCTCGACAACATGGAGATATCGCAGACTCTCCTCCAAAAACCAGATACAAAACTACACGGTGACTTTAAACACATCCCTCACACGTCCAACAACACGCTGCCATCTCAACATCCTGCTAAGCCGTTTCGTCTCCAAAACCAAAAAGGCTTAAACACCACGAGTCTTACAGTTTCCAAAAGCAAACCATATTCCATGCAGCAAATAAAGAACTTTCGTTGTTGTGTTGTTAAAGAAAAGTTTCGTAATTCATTTGTGTTATCCTAAAAACCGCTATAAATTGGTGACTCCGCATGGCACCTTCTGAATTGCGAGACAACTAAAAACTATTCATAACAACACCTTTCGACCTACTTCATCTTCATCATCTTCAACCACCTTATTATTTCCAACAAGCATTAGCGAGGGCCTTACAACACTCGGCGAGGAAACAACACAACGTAAACACACATACGTTACACCATCTTCCTCGCTGAACCAAACAAACTTTTCCTCGCTTACCAACAACAAAAACTCCGGCTACAAAAATGTTTTCCTCACGCTAAACAATAATACTCACTTCAAACATCACTAAAGAAGCATACACACGCGCACATGATATATAAACATAGACACATATATATATTCAGTATATGTTTATGTGCATGTGTGAGTGTGTGTATGTGAGTGAGAAAGAGAGAAAGAAAGAGAGAGAGAGAGAGAAAGAAAAAAAGACAGAGAGAGAGAGAGAGAGAGAGAGAGAATGGGAGAGAGGGGAGAGGTAAAATTGCTAAGGGTATTTTTTTCGATCGACCAGTGAGTTATCAAGGGGGTATTTTGTTTCTCACGAAAGCTTAAATGAATTTATTTCTTACTTTGGATGAGTGAAGGAATTAATTTCTAAATGTATAATATACGCTTGAACAGAAAAAGAAGAAGAAAAAAAGAAAATCTTAAAATTAAAAAAAAAGAATTTTAATATCAAGAATATATATCAACTTATCGAGAGGGTAAAAAATAAACAGTGTTTAAAAACGTTTTCTTTTCTTTTAGATGTATTCAAAACTGCCCTGGGTATGACACTAAACTGCATCTGATGGTGAGGCTCCAGACCAAAAGCTTTCAGAAATGTGGAGTACCCATTCATTGCCATTACTCCCCGGTCCATTCTAACCCCGACTGGTTGTAACTGTAAGGGTTCCATCTAGGGTCAAACAGAACTATTCAGTCAGGGTTTTAATGAGTTATTCGAAACCCTACAACTGTGGGCAAATTATTTACATTATGTAGGAATCTTGACAAATAGAATTACTAATGTTAAATACCAATACTTAAAACCATTTAACTGTGTGCAAACAAATGATCAATATTAAATAGAATTATCAACGTTTGATAGGAATAGTTGAACCCATTTAATTATGTGAAAATGAATAATTAATATCAGAATACATTTTTTTTATTTTTAAATAGAGGAATTATATATCATAAATTGAATTACCATGACTAGAAAATCCGGCGAGTACTGCGCGCGATATATAGCACCACTGGATAGCTGTGTCGCCCTTATTAGGTCTCATCAGTTGTGCATACTGTGATCTCCCCCGCTGGAAATCGAACCAGTGACCACAAAATGCAGAGCCAAAACTCTATCACTCAGCTATTTGGCCATATCGTACATAAGTGATGCCAAATTAACCAATCATGTTAAAAAAATATTTGTATGTCTATCTCTTTGCCCATTCGGTTATCCATTTTTTCAGATGCGTATCTCCAATCCTCTTGGGAAACGTAGCCCTGGAGATGACCTCTGTAAGAGTACGGAAGACACATAAGGTTAACTGGCCGCGTATTTACTATGACGAGTTATATACACAGTTGAAACAGCTGTCCAGTGGTTCTTTATGTCACGCACAGAGCTTGCCGGATTTTCTGGTAATTCATGTTAGAAATTTTAGAGCTAGATTTTAATGCTTAAAACTGTGAAAGCAAAAATGATATCATCATAGACTGTAGTTACAACAGAAAACTAAGTTGCGCGGGTTATTTTTTTATCTTAAAAAAGTGGAATTGGTGAAACAATTCTTCAAATGGTGAAATATTGGTAAACCAATAGATCTCGGGATAAGGTTCATCACGTCTCCACAATGCCATTCAACTCACAGTTGCTGATTTAATATTCTATTAAATTATTTCACAGAAAAAAAGGTTGTTAGAAACGATCAACATTAGCAGAGCATCATTTTGGTTTAGAGAACTGAGATTTATGGATCAAGTGAGATTCAACGTCGGTACTGGACTTATTATCACTCATTTCTAATGCTTTACCATTAAAAACAATTGCAGGTTGAAAATAAAAGACATAAGGTCAATTTTATTAAAGAATACGACAATTATTCGTATTTAAAGGATGTTTTATTTAGTTTTATCAACGGGATACTGTATAGGATACACAGTTCTTTAGTTTTAGATAAATCAACTAAGAACACGTAGATAGGAATATTCTAGAAAAAAAAAGGATCAAAATATCACTTACATAGAATTTATACTCTTGTATTTTAAACAAATCAATGAAGGACACATAGAATAGAATATTTTAGAATAATCGGATCAAATACTAACTTAGAGAAACCAAAATAGTTAGATTCCAAAATAAATAAGTAATTTCTATGAATCTGATAGGTTAAGACAGGTCACAGGTTATGTTTTCGCCGACGTCTGCGCATTTGACTTTTATTTGACCGGTAATAAACTTTAAATATTTTATATTGATCCACGTTTATTTTACGCCAAAATATAAACAGTATTTTTAGTTCAAAGTTGAGACCGACAGATCAGCAGACAGGCACATCATGGCACAGCACAGCATGATAGATTGACGCCAGATGACCCGCTAATATATACAATTGTTTGGAGAGTAGGCCGAAAGACTCATACCTACCAGGACATACACATATACACTCACATACACATGTATGCAAGTACTAGTCTATCTTCTCTCTTTAGTTCGGACATACTAACACATATACACACATTCAATTTGACTGACAATATTCGTGTTTTACACACACACACACATATGAACACTTTTTGTATAATCATTGCCATTGGCGAGTCGATATAAAATATAAAATTGTTTGTTTTTGAATGTTCTTGCTTTTGTCAAATTTCTCGTGTCTACATTGCTTGTACAAATTTGTGTTGTATCATTGTGGAACGAACATCCAAAGATTTTATTCTCGCAGAACCTCAAGAAATACTATTTCTCCACAACAGCCTTGTTTAGACTGAGCATCGCGTTCGGAAGTTTTATCAACGGGAAGCAGCCTTGTTGAGACCGAGCATGGCGTTCGGAAGTTTTATCAACGGGAAGCAGCCTTGTTGAGACCGAGCATGGCGTTCGGAAGTTTTATCAACGGGAAGCAGCCTTGTTGAGACCGAGCATGGCGTTCGGAAGTTTTATCAACGGGAAGCAGCCTTGTTGAAACCGAGCATGGCGTTCGGAAGTTTTATCAACGGGATACAGCCTTGTTTAAACCTAACATGGCATTCGGAAGTTTTATCAACGGGATACAGTTGTTTAAACCTAGCATGGTGTTCGGAAGTTTTATCAACGGGATACAGCCTTGTTTAAACCTAACATGGCATTCGGAAGTTTTATCAACGGGATACAGCCTTCTTTAAATTGAGATGATGTTCGGAGGTTTTATCAACGGGATGCAGCCTCATTTAGACCGAGCATGGTGTTCGGAAAAGGGCTTTTGTTTAGTTCTGAGATACCCTAAAAACTATAAGAAATTAATAAATATTTCAAATGAATATTTTCCAGACATGGCGTAGATAGTAGGGACGTAATTTTAGAAAATACAATGGGTTGAGGGTTGTTTATTTTTTGTTTTATGTGTTTTGATGGGGGAGGGGGTCAGACCAAACGACTCTTAAGAGGAAGAAGATTACTACTTAGCGCGACATCTAGCGATGACAGAGAGGGTTTATGTGCATATAGCGAAAAAGGAACCATCTGCTTTTCGGAACGATTAGACTGGGTAAGTGTTGAGGGACGAATACTCTTTTACAGCGAGATGAAGAGTAAGACTTAAAGGGTGAGAGACAGATTCCACATTAAATTACTCTGAACCGGATCTCCTACAATCATCTCAGACATAACTAACAATTCCTGAAAACTTAACTGGAAAGGTAGATTTTTTGCGGGACGAACGGACAAATGATGAATTATAAATAAAGTTGGCGACCTCAGTCGAGGATGACTCGAAGGCTCCCTTTTCAATAGCTACTACACCGAGGTGTAGGGGAGGGCACTACTCCATTCCCTGGATTGCTCCACTTTACCCTTGATACTTACCTTATAATGCTGAGTGTTAAGCAAGGTGGCATTAAGTACCACTTTTTGAGTCTTTAGTATGACTCGACCTGGGATTGAAACCAGGTCTTTCGAACCATTAGCGAACACTCTACTCATTAAGCTAATTCGTCAATGGCTTGGAAGACCTGGGTTCAATCCCAGGTCGAGTCATACCAATGACTCAGAAAATGGTACTTGATACCTCCTTGCTTAACATTCACGTTATAAGGTACGGATCAATGGTAAAGTGGAGCAACCAAGGGAAAGGAGTAGTAGCCTCCCCTACACCTTGGTGTAGTCGCTATCGTAAAGGGAGCCTTCTAGTCACCTTTGACAACGGTCACCAACTGATGAATTATAAGATGACCGAAATAAAACGGTTATTAAAAAGGATGAGAACGGAGTTACGATCTGCGGACTTTTGTGTTATGAGCCCAGAACACATCCACTACGCAACTATTCTCACTGTTTTCATGTTTTATTTTCAAAGATTGTAAATTTATTATTGCAAGTAGAAATGTAACAAGAGGTCTATTCTATTCTAAAATCCATACACACGTAAAAGCCTTCTACCATATCCCATTCCAGTGTACAGGTGGTACAGGACCTTCAGGGCGTTTTTTCCTCGGGACTATTTTATCTCGTGAGTATTAACTCTCTCACTCCGCCACGAGCGGGATGCGAAACAGATACATTTTTAGCGGAGTACAGCTAGTTTGAATTCAGAGTTATCCTTCTTTTTCTAAATGCCTTGCCAAGGCTAAAGAACCCAGTTTGCCCTACGGATTATTGTGATTCTTTTTTCAGTGATTTCTCAGTAGTCTGTTCCAAAGACTATTGCATTATCCTTCTCTAGAAGATTGCCTTACCATATGGAAATAAATAAAACTTTGCCTTTAGATTTCAACCCCAATTCAGTATTTTCACTTTTTGCAGAAAACCCCTGTCGAGTAAGACCCCGCTTGCCACAACCAGTGTCCTGGATATGTCATTAAACAATCTGCTGGTGAGGCTCCAGTCCTGGAGTTTAGGGGAATGTGGAGTAGCCCTTCATCCCCATTGCTCGCAGGTCCACTCTGACACGGAGTGATAACACCTGATAGGGTCTTATTTATGGGTCGAATAAAACTTTTTGACCGTTTAAACTGTGTACAAACAAATGACTTATGTTAAATCGAATTGTTAGAAACGGAAGTCTTCGACCGTATAACTGTGTATAAACAAATAATTGATGTCTCATTGAATTATTAGTGATACATACCTAGCAACATTAAACTGTGCGTAAACAAATAAGTAATGTTGAACAGAATTGCTAAATAGCAATTCTTAAACATTTTAGCTGTGTACCAAAATTGAATTATTGGTATTACATAATAATACTTGGAACCATTTGACCGCGTGCAAATGAATGAATAGTGTTGAAATAGAATAAGTAGTGTTAACAGCAATACTTGCAACCACTTCACTGTCTGCAAAAAAAATACTTGATATTGAATTGAATTATTTGTGTTAAATAGGAATAATTGAAACCATTTAACTGGGTAGAAATAATAGCAATACTGGCGTGCAAACAAATTAGTTCGAACTCATTTGAAAATAAATTTACCTTCAAACTATTCCCTTACAAATCATGTATGTATATCTATCTAAATGTGTGCAAACTGATGTTAAATTGTTACAGTTACATAACAATAATTAAAAGCTTTTATTGCCCAGTCAGCTGGGGCTGTAGAATACACTGACTGCTTCTCAGCAGAGGGGTAAACCCCCAAACGGAGTGTCCTGGATATGATACTAAACAATCTGATGGTGAGGTTCCAGCAGTGCTGGAGCTTTGGGAAATGCGGAGTACCCCTTCATTGCCATCGCTCCCAGGTCCACTTTGGCCCGGAGTGGTAGCACCTAATAGGGCCCTATCTATGGGTTAAATAGAACTAACAGCATACTAAAATGAATTGTTGAAGTAAACTGAATAGCTTGAAATAGAAATGTTTTTGACGATTAAACCGTACTTACATTTAAACTGCGTGCTCATACTTAACTGAATTATTTGAAATAAAACTGTTTTTCGACATTAAAACTGTATTTACACTTAACCGAATTGTTACACATAACTGCTGGAATAGTTTGAAATGGAAATTTTTTAGACAAACTGTGTACTTATGCTAAACTGAAGTGTTTTAAATAGAACAGATTATTTACATAAAAATGGATTTGGTGTTAAATAACCGACAAAGGTTGATATGCCATAAAACACAACAAACCTAAAACCTTTTAACTGTGTGAAAACATGAGCTCAGGCTCATTTAAAAATCTTATCGACGAAATGTATTTACTAACGGGATGTAACCCCGAAGACCTGCCGAAGGCGATGAATGATAGGGAGACGTAGAGAGAGAGGGTCAGGGATATCTGTGCTAGCCGCACATGATGATGATGATGATGATGATGATATATATGTATAAAAAGAATTTAGCATTAAATACCCGACAATGTATAATATCCCATAAAACCCAACCAACCAATCATTGTATTGAAAGTGGGTACAGGATGGATTACCCTAGGACTATTCCAATGAACTAGGCAGTAGCAGCGAAAGTATTGCCTCTATCCGCTCATATACAGGTTTATTGAACCTAACCTTGTGTTGTACCTCCTCTTATGGAGAGGCAAATAAAGACAAGATCAATCGTAACTCATCTTCGAAGATTTGGTAGCTTTTCTTTGCATATGCACGTGCGCATTCTCGTTGTGTCTACACACACACACACACACACACATGCTTGCATTTAACCGTAAACCAGCAAAAATGGCACAAGATAGAGAGTTTTTTATTAGAGCAATACACTTAAAATACTCTTACGAAGAGGACCAACTACACCTTTCCAGTACAATTCGCAACAGAATGAGAATTTTGTGAGGTCTTCTTTTGCACTGAAAGTCATTTGTAATAATACAAATTTTCGATATAACGGGGCTGATTTGGTCGTATTTGGTTGGGTTGGGTTTTATGGCATATTAACCATTAGATGTTAATAAATGCCAAATCCACTTTATACATTATAAATTAGGTATAAATGATTTGTAAACATAAGTCAAAGTTAAATAGTTCTAAGTATTGCTATTTAACATTAACAATTCAATTAATCATCTATCATTTATTTATACACAGTTAAATGATCTGTTCTATTACTAACAATTCGATGAAGCATAAGTCATTTGTTTACATTCAGTTTAAATGTCAAACAGTTCTATTTGACCCCTAGATAGGCGCAACCACTCCGGGCCAGAGTGGGCCTGGGAACCATGGCAATAAAGGAATACTTCATTTTCCCCTGAGCTACAGCATTACTAGAGCTTCACCATCAGATTGTTTAGAACCATACACAGGACACTCGTTGGGTGGGATCTTATCCTTCTGCAGAGATGCAGTCGGTGTATTCTACAGTCTTGGCCAACAGGGCATAACGGAGTTGGATATGAAATGCTAATTCGATCCTTTGCTACTTTTTGATAGAAGTGTACCATAGCCAGATACGGATATGCGTAACGTACATAGACTGTTTATAACATATATACATAGAACATGGGAATCTCGAAACACGAAAAACACTTACGACTTCTTAGTTCAGGTACGAAACTTTTTATTACCTTTGAGTTTAAAGGTTCTTCGACATAAGGAGAGAGATTCACATTCCTTCTATTCTGGCTTTCCCCTCCCCATCTCGTGCGCACCCGTCGCAAGGCCTCCGCGAGCAAGCGAAAGTCAACCGTCTTCTTCCGAGGCAGGACTCAACTCTACTGACTTTTTCAAATCTCCCAAAATCCTCCGCGCACTTCCGGTGTATGACGTCATTCACATCCACTGGTTAACCTTTCTCTGGGATTTTTATTTTGACATCTATGAATGACACATCCTCCCCGCGCGCGCGTTGATACCGGCACTCATGTTTGCACCTAACTAACCCATGTGCTGAGCCGAAAGGTTCTCAGCCTAACTAAACCCAAAGGCATAAAACGAAATCCTTTGGCCATTATATTACAGAAGCATCAATATCCTCACAGACTGCTGTTTCAATGGAAACCCAACAAGTTCAAAAGTCGTATTGTAAGATATGATATATGCAGACAAAACGTATAACATTCAATACTTTCTGAAACAAACAAACAAAAAACCCTGCAAAACAGACATATGAAATTATTGATTCTTTTAATTAAATATTTTACAATATATTTAATTAGATTTTCTGGGATGTAGAAATTAAACTTTGATCGTTGTATTTCTTTGCTTCTATGGGGGTACAAAAGGGTATTTATTTATTTGTAATATAGGACGTCAGTTGTCGGTTAATTGTTGTGTTCTATTGGGATGATACTCAGTTTCGTATCTGACACTGTTTTTTTTTTCTTTTTACCCAATTCACTTATGCCTTCTGTGTCTGAGGGAAGCTGCAAGCGAGTTAGGGACGGAAGGAAGTGGACAAGAATAACTTTTAACTCAAACTTTATTTTAAGGTTTAATGACTATTCTGTGGTATGGTAACATTTTCTTGTACCAGTAGAAATAGTCGCGTCTCTCCGAAAAAGCGTTGAAATATGAGTCATTTTTGGTACGTTTTACGTCTGAAATTTCGTGTGTCGGGCAGACAGATCCAGCAGAGGCTACTAGTGTCGGGAGAGCCAGCGTGCCGCTAAGCCGTGACTCAGCAGATATGTGCTCTTTTTCACCGGCAGCAGAGAGGAGTAGGTTCTTCCAGTTGAAGTGGTTACTGCTTAGTGAGAAAGAATTTCTCTTTGGTGCCAGGAAGCTCATCTTTTCAATCATGCACAGATTACGCTTCCTGTCAGAGGCATCCAGAGAAACTGGTACATATTTAAATTTGTTTGTTTTATTTTTTTTATTTCTTTTTAATCAATCCCAACACTTTCTATGAAGTCAAATTCGACACAGGATCTATTTAATATGGAGGAAAAGACAAAAACTTCACAGTCCTCTCAATCTGTGTCACAATGTCGTCAGTCTAGTCCTATTCTCCCCTTGTAGTTCAATTTGGAGGTGTTACCCAAAAGGTAAACCCATCAGGGTCAGGATTGTTTTATGATTTCTGCGTATTTTTCGAAGACGAGAACACAGCTGAAGAGGAACAGCTACTCGACTTTTATTCAAGAGTGAAGGCAAATATTTAGATCATTGAAATTTAGCTTCAATTCAAAAATTAATATTTTCTTCATATCTTAGTTTGTCTTTTACACAAAACTCTTACGTTCTTGATGCTGTTGTTCTTATTGTTTTAAGATGATATATGAAATTAAAAGGCACCTTATATGATGTAATGGTTACTAAGGTGGTTTAGCAGTTCATTGCTCATGAGTTTGAGTCTCTTGCCTTGTGCCACGACAAAGCTTAGTATAGGAAATGATGCAATTTTCTCGTCAAAGAAAGTTCTAGAAAAAAACGGATCAATTTTAGCGCAACTGTAAACCTAAAAAAAAAAACACCCACGCACGTGTTCCAGAAAATTCAAGAATTTGTGAAAAAAAAAACAAGTAAAAAAATCAAAACACTTAACCACAATTTTTGACCAATCGGTTGTGCTAAAAATATGCGGTCACTTTCTTCGTTTAGAATTTGCAGAGCTAATGCACGTCTGGGTGATCCTCCCAAATACTATAAAGTCAAAACATTTTCAAAGTTACCTGGATCCGTCTTGCTTGTCCCCCAAGCAAGACGGATACAACTTTGTCTCAGTTGTTTCATAGTAGCCTAAACTAGCTTGACCGCCGGACGACCCGTATCAAGTTACGACCATTAATCAACTCCACGTGTTACGAGGGTTGTTCAAAAAGATTCCAGACATTTTTCGTGTGGGCACTTTTATTGATAGTACACTCATGAAACTCTAGTCCCCCTCGAAGTAATCTACTCCGGTTGCAATGCACTTGTTGTACCGCTCCAACAACTTCTAGAAGTCCCCATGGAAGTCCTTGTGTGAGCGTGTCAATGACCTTCGTCACAGCCTCTTTCATCTCCTCAATTGTCTCATAACGACAGCCTCTGAGCGTAGGGAATAAGCAAAAATCACAGGGAGCAAGGTCTGGAATATAGGGAGGCTGAGGAACTGTCTTGATGCCAATTTTGGTCAAATTGTCTGACAAGGATGGAGTTGTGGACGTGTATTGTCGTGGTGGAAATGCCACTGACCTGATTTGAAGAGTGCTGGCCTCTTCCGACCGAATCTCTTCCTGAACTCCCTTAAAACCTTAACATAGTAACCCTAACCCTAACCCTTTGGCCAATCAACTCTGGTGTATTGACTTCCTTACTCCTCCCACACCTCTCATCATCCCTCACAGACTCCGTGCCTTCCTTGAATCTCTTATGCCACTCAAAAACTGATGCTCGATTCATGCAATATTCTCCAAAAGCAGTGTGAAGCATTCCATCCTTTTCTGTTGCATTTTTTCGAAGTTTAAAACAGAATTTTATTGGATATTGTTCTTCTAAAGTGTCCTCACGTCCAGATTGCATTTTTGAAATTCACCAGCTGTGACAATCAGGCTTTGGTAGGGTGTATTCCAATTGCTGCTGTAGCTGTTTATTTGAACGTAAAATCATAAAAGTTGGTCTGTCATCTCATAGTGAATTTTCAAGAGTCTACGACAATTTTAATTACCGGTACAAAAAAGTCTGGAAACTTATTGAAGGCATCTCGTACCTACCTACAGTGACTTAACACAAGAACAATTTCATTTCTTTGTTTTCAGATTTATCCAAGAATTAAACTTCTCTATTTTTGTAGCACTCAAGTTAATTGTGTTATCTTTATTATTCTACTACTTTAATAAATAACTATTTTAAAGTTAATGTACAATGAAGCTGTGAATTTTTACGAGAAATCACGATGTATACTAATTTTCTTTGATATAGCCACAAATTTCAATTGAATATTTTTTTCAAATACTTACTAAATTTAAGTTGCAACTCTTGAAGGTTATGTAGGGAATAGAAAAATAAAAAAATTAAATTAAATTAAAAATAATTATTAAAAATATGCAGAAACTCCCAGAAGACCCTGACAAAAAGAGGGGTGACACATGCGCAAAGAAAAAGAACCATTCCGACAAAAGAAAGAATGTATTTCTCTTTCAGCAGTGACCAGCGGAGTGAAAACACCTAAAACGTTCTTGTTTGTGGTGGAAGGCGCCATGCGTCCCTCTCTAGACGACGCGTTGGCTAACTTTCCACGAGTAGCAGTCGCCTCTTTTATTAACGACCCACGACTAAAAACTCCGAATAATTAACTCGTCAGAATCCCAATTAAGACACCATACAACGGACTTGATGACTACAACTGAAAACACCGGATTTAGACATATCTCCCTAAAGCATCTGACACGTTTTTAACGCTTTAAATACCAAATTTGGACATATATACCCAAGAATAAATAACACATTTTAACTCCTTGATTGGGAGCTTCAACTATTTCATTTGTATTCAGGAAGAATTTCTTCACCACAGAAATAAAGTCAAAATATAAAAGATATCTTCGTCTCCTATCTTTTACTAACTTCTTTCATGTAATTCCTTTACAGCTTTCATATCCAAGAAGTTAAACTAGCAAGATAACGTGGGGTAAGATTAGAATAACCCAGAATGAAGTCAAATAACAAACAATATCATAAATTACCTTTGAAACCGTATAGTTTATCACGATGGGATGAAACTTGTAGCATTAAATATGATGTTTCACGACTTTTTCAAAAGACAAATTGTAATTGTGTACTTACAATCTGATATGACAGAAAGTGACTTCAAAAAAGTCGTTAAAAATTTAATGTTCTTTTTAATATTTTTCTGTTGTATTTATTAATAAAATTCAAACTAAATTATTAACTAAAAGTTTAAGCATTAGATTTTCTGCAGTAAACATATTAAAATTTATTGATTGCAGTTTTATTTGAGACTAAATTACAATGAGACCTTTAAATATGAGAAGTATTTTTTTTATCCCTTTCACCTATAACTTAATGTAAGGGAAGTAACTGATTGAATACTATCACTTAAAGCGATTTAAAAAAAAATTAAAATAGCCATTTCGGGAGTGGTTACTACTTTTTCAACTTTTCTGAAAAAATACATTGGTGACTTTAGCAAATTCTGTCATTTTAAATAGGTTTGCAAGTGGAATCCATTAAAAAAGAAAAACTACTTTTAAAATAATACTATTTTAATTGTATTTGAAAGTGACATATGTATTTAAAACAATCAGGTTTGATTTAATATGAATGAAATTAGCGTAAAAAAAGATTATTTCAAAAATCACGTAATACGAATGGATAGACACAATGTAGAAGGTTCCACGAGTAATATATATATATATATATATATATATATATTGAAATTTAAGGACAGTCTTTCTTCAATCTCAGTTTCCTCCATTATCATCATCAAGAAGTAATATTGAAAGCACTGAATCATTTGACCCTCTTGCTATCAGTCACCATCAGCTATTGCTCATGGTTAATTATCTAGATGGCATCCAGTGTCTGCTCAGAGCTGAGAAATATAAGAGTTTTGCTGGTCAACGAATACTGGTGTGGCCATGAGTAAGAGTCCATAGCAGAATATTTCTAATGAATTCATCCATCTTTTTCCAGTATGTCTTTCTCATCTTATTTGGATAGTTTGTGTGATGGGTGGTAAGTGGCCGTACAGCTACTGTTTTGTAGCAATTTGTTTCCAGGGTTTGTTCAAACAGCATACAGCATCATTGTTTCCTTCCGGTTTAGCTTTCTCTACAGGCATTTTATTAAAGTCCAAGTGGTGTAACTATACAGTAGTACTGACACAGTTACAGCTCGGAAGCATCCCTATTTTATTTTTTCAGAGAGATTAGATTTTCATCCCACAAACCAATTAAAATGAAAGATTAACAAAAAAAATTAAGTTAAAAAAATGATAATTATAATAGGTTACATAGAAATAGAGATGAAACAGTTAAATTCATAATAAGCAAATTCAGCAAACTGGCACAAAAGGAATACAAAACTAGGCACAATTGGGTGGGAATGGGGATCTGCTGAGAATTGTGCAAGAAATTAAAACTTGGCCTTGAAGACAAATGCTATGTGCACAAACCAGAATCTGTCCAAGAAATTGAAATATATAAAATCCTCTAGGACTTTGATATAAAAGTAAGTAGAGTTGGCGACCTTAGTCGAGGATAACCCAAAGGCTCCCTTTTCAATAGCTACTACACCGAGGTGTAGGGGAGGGTGCAACTCCATTCCCTGGATTGCTAAACTTTACCCTTGATCCTTACTTTATAATGCTGAGTTTTAAGCAAGGTGGCATCAAGTACCATTTTTGAGTCCTTGGTATGACTCGACCAGGGATAGAACCCAGATCTCCCAGACCATTGGCAAACACTCTACTCATTAGACTAATGGCTAACCAAGTATTAATTAACAAGAAAAGAACTTGTGTCAATTAGTGGATTTTTGCAATTCTAGTTAACTATAAATTAAAAATAAAACAAAATTAAGCCAAAAGATAGACATATATCTGGATTATACTAGCAAGCTTAAAAGGCTATGGAACATGTGGTGACAATGACACTAATTTTAGTTCGACCTGGGGGAAGTGGATACCAGAGGAAAAATTGAGACCATCCTGACAATTGAAATGAGCAAGCTTACTTAGAAGAGTCCTTGGGACCAGGAGATTTTCTTTCAATCAAACTTCAGTGAAAAACCACAGATAAAAAAATAAAAAAATGAAAAAAAAATTTTTTTTTTCAAATTGCAAGGATTAAAATAATAATTTGGCATTATTGGTACTTTTACAGAAAGAAAAAAACTGAAATAGTTTCTTTGAAAACAACTTTTTTTAGTTGTGTTATTTCATAACATTTTTTTTTTTTAATGCAAAAATTTTATTGTAAAGAGCAAGCTGGGAGGTTTTGCATGAGAAAATTAAAAATGTCACTAGACATAATGAGATGTATACAGACATTATTTTGATTGGTTTGGTTGTGTTGAATGATATAACAACCCTTGTGGGTTATTTAATGCCAAATTTTCTTCATATATTATTACAAAACCTAAGGGAGTCATATTTATTAATTAAAATAATAAAGAACAAATTGGAGGGATCCTTTCATTCAGCATGTTTTCAACATTTACACCATAATGATAAAGATATTAAACCACAGTGAGGATGGAGTAAAAAAAAAATTGCTATTATGTATATATATATATATATATATATATATATATATATATATATATATATAAAATACTATTCAATCCAGTAAATTCAGAATAGGGATTAATTCCAATCAGGACAAATAAGATATTCAAAAATAAAATATCAAATCTAAATATTCCTGGTAAAGAGCTCAATGTAAATAAAATGCACAGAACAAATAATTTTTTTCAAACAAAACCAACAATTGGTCATATTCGGATAATAAATTTATTTCCATCCTGTTAAAAGCATTGATATAAATCAATGCTCTAAAAATAGATATATTATCCTAATGACTGATTGTTGGTTTTGTTTAGAAAATATATATATATATATATATATTTCATATATGATATGCTAGCAAATAGTTTGTTGGTAAGATTTTTAAATGAGCTAGAGCACATTTGTATGCACACAGTTAAATGGTTTCGATAGTGCTAGTAAACACTAATAATTCTATTTAAACTTTTTTAAGTATTGCCATTTCATACACACAATTCTATTTAATATTAATCAATTGTTTGCACATAGTGAAATAATTTCAATTTAGATTGTTTAGTTTTATGGCATTTAAACCCTTGCAGGCTATTTAATGCCAAAACCTATTTATATATATTTATATAATAAAATTTGTAAATGAATAGTTTCTAGGCAACAATCTTTAAACGAGCAAGAACTCATTTTTTTGCACATCGTTAAATGGTTTCAAGTATTATTAACATTAATGATTTTATGTGTTTAGACATACTTTAACGGTTTCAAATATACGAAATAATTGAATAATTTCTTTTTTACCTATGAATGGAATCCTAACTGGTACTACCACTCCAGGTCAGAGTGGACCTGGCAGTGAAGAGGTAAACCTTATTCCCCATAGCTTTAAAACTGGAGCCTCACCATGTGATGCCATACTTAGGATACTTGTTTGGCGAGTCTAAACAGAGATATAGTCTGTGTATTCTACAGCCCCAGCTAACAAGGTAAGCAAATATTCAGTTATGAATGCGTTCAATTGCTGACATTTCCCAAAAATGGAGATCGATCATCTTATATATGCAATTGTACAGAGATATTTTTCCGTTAACAATATATAATATCACTTTTTCTCACATTATTACGAATGTTTTTTAAATGTTATTTCATTTGTTATTTCCACTTTCTTACATTTTGAAAATCAGTAAAAGTTACCTCCCTTGATTCTCATATGGAGATTTTACCTATATTTTGGTTCAGTTGATAAAACCCTTCCACTACCACTGTTACATTGGTGTCCAAGTCGAATTTCAGTTTAACCCTTGAATGTCGTACACAAAGCATAATTTTGCATATCCAAAATTAAAATAACAACAAAACAAAAAAAACTGGTAGTGAAATTGTTAAAGACGGCACTTATCAATAAAAACCAAACAACATTATTAAAAAAAACAAAAAACACTATAGCTAAACAATTGCAATCTAAATTGGAAGTTAATTGATTAAAAATACACTTCAGCAATAATTAGTAGAACTATAATAAAAGAGGAAAACCAATTGTGTATTAAATTTTATGAAAATGTATACCAAATGGTAAGTGTATACTATTAAACAAATTCAAAAATGAAATCAAGATTTATTTGACGGCATATTTTTTAATAAGAAGTGAATACTGATTTTAAATTGTTTCTTATCTATATTCACTGGTTGATAATAGAAATCTGACTTTGATTTGACATTTTTGTGGGTGTATTGTTATATAAGATACTTAGAAGATATAACAGTTATAGGACATAGGTAAAATTTCTGTCAAGAAGGATTTGAAAAAAAAAAAATGATCTGATTGTACATACATCAACTGTACATTATTAGTAAGTTCTCTAATTTCAAAATATTTTAGATGCCTTCCTTTTGATAATTTTAATTGTAATGTCAATAAATGGTAAATTATTCTAAAACACTTTAATATATGTAATATATTCACAATATGACTTCTTTTCAATAAATCCAATAGTAATATTGGTAAAGGATAAATTATTTTAAAAAACTATAGTATATGATCAAATAATTTCTTATCAATATAACCAAATATTCAATTTTCTTTTTGCTTCCAAATCTAAATAGAATTTTAAGTTTAAATTATTTTATAAGGATTTTATAAAAAAAAATTAAATCAAACTAATAAATTCTAATTAACATTCCTAAATTAGGGAAAAGGTTCAGTTTGGTTTTATGGCACATCAACCATTGTAGGTTATTCAGTGCCTAATCCTCTTTATACATTTATACTAAATATATGATTGTAAATACATTTTGTTGATAACATTTTTAAATGAGCCTGAGCATTTTTGGCACACAGTTAAATCGTTTCAAGAATCTTTATATAATATGAATAATTCTATTTACTATTAATCATTGGTTTGCACACAGTTAAATGGTTTTGAGTATTGCTATATGACAGTATCAGTTTAACACAAGTCATTTGTTTGCATACATTAAAATGAACATAAATATATGATTTCTAAGTTAATAGTTTTTAGTTAATTTTATTTTTAAATGAATTAGAACTAATATAGCTACTATTTCTACACAGTTAAATGTTTTCAATTATTCCTATTCAATATTAATCATTAGTTTGTAGACAGGAAGTGGTTACAAGTATTGCTATTTAACACTATTTATTTGAACACAGTCAAATGGTTCCAAGTATTTCTATGTAATACTAATATCTAAATTTAGGCACACAGTTAAAGAGTTTCAAGGATTACTATTTAACATTAATAATTCTATTCAACATCCCTCATTTGTTTGCACACAGTTAAATGGTCAAAGAATTCTATTTCTAACAATTCATTTGAACATCAGTCATTTGTTTGCGCAGTTTAAATGTTAAAGTTCTATTTGACCCATAGATAGGACCCTATCAGGTGCTACTACTCTTAGCCAGAGTGGACCTGGGAGCAATGGCAATGAAGGGTTAGTCCACACTCCTCAAAGCTCCAGCATTACTGAAGCTTCACCATCAGATTGTTTAGTGTCATATCCAGGACACTCATTGGGAGTGTCTTACCCCTCTGCAGAGATGGAGTTAGTGTATTCTACAGCCCCAGCCAACTAGGCTACCATGGAAAAGCTATAAAAGACCCTTAAATTAGTAGTCATCTGTTAAATCTAATGTTCCAATAAAAAGTATTTATCCTGGTTGACTCAAATTCTGTATTTAATATAGACACTGAAATAAAGACATGATTAAGTATTTAAAAGTTACAGTTTCATTTGAAAATGCAATTAATGTAAAAGCATAAACCCAACTCAGAAAAAAACTGTTCATAATTCAGAAATGGATGAAGTTTACATCACATGCAACAACTCTCCAAATAAAATTTTCAAAGAAAATGTTCATAATTCTGAAATCAAAGTTTAAATCACAAATAACAACTCTCCACATAAAATTTACTAACAAAGATAAAATGTTTATTGCAAAAATTTTTTAGAAAACCACTTTCAAATAAAAAGTGTGGTAAAAAAATTTCAAGTTGAAATATTTCTTAGACCTGTCTATTAAATATCTTCTTTTGAATAATTTGCAATAAACTCATTCCAGATCAAATTAATGTAACCTATACAGTTTTGTGAATACTAAACCTATAAAAACTTGTTTTATTAGCACCACAGTAAATCAGTCAGCAAAAAATTGTTCTTTCTATAAATATTCTCTAATCCTTGACAAAGAAGCTACATATGTAAATCAATAATGACTTGCAGTTACTAACAATAGCCAATTACAATTTCAAAAATCTAACAGGTGTTTTGTTATCCATTACTGGAAAAAACTGGGTACTATCCTGAACAGTCTGCTGAGGAAATTAATGTACTGAAAGTCATTCAAAGTCAGCCATTTTATATGACAGTAGAATTTTCCTCATGGTACTCTTCTGGACAAGTGCCTAAAAGTGATCCAGATCCAGTGGATCTGATTGTGATTATAATCTGTTTGAGCTCTTGTCATTAATTTTTTAATTGGGGTTTAAATATAGGCTTCGATTTAGTAAATCTAAAATTATTTTCATAATTTTGGATCATTATCTTGTTGAAAAGTGAAGTTTTGAAAATGTAGAATTTCCTGGCAGATTTGCAATGTAATGCATCATTGACAACAGAGCTTGGCAACAGGGTTTGATCTACAAGTCTGGTGTGAGATTATGACCGAGAGATCAAAGGTTTCAAATTCAGTACAAACTATAAGAAATAGAAAAACTAAATGTAGAATTATGGATGTGCACTGATTAATTGGCTGGAAAAAATCAAATTACCAGAAAAAAAAAAAAAAAAAAAAAGGAAAAGTAATTTAAAATGTTTTTCTTTTTTAATTGATAAGAGTTTTGAAAACCATAGAAACAATCAGACAAGTGTCACATGATGGCTCACGGAGACGAGGAGGTGGGAATGATACTCCCCCCCCCGTTGAACTAAAATTATCTAGCAGTCAAAAAGTGACCGTTAGAAATGAATGTGGGTCACACAGATGTTTGCACCTAAGTGACCTTGGGTCGCCGGACATCGGAAGGGGAAGGAGAAAATGAAGCCAAATGATTGGTGGGGGGACCCCAAACGGAAGTGGGGTTCCCTTCCCCTCAACGGAAGTAAATACAAAAAAAGGAAGTTTTTGGGCAACGCTCGTGGCAGACGGACGATAGCCATTTTACTCCGGGCTAAAGACAAAAAGACTGAGACACGAGGGACTCCAAAATCTCTCAAGCCAGCATTAAAAGCAATACAAAGTCTATTAGCCCGTGAAAGAAGAGAAATTCTCCAGTGGAACCCCGTCAAAAAAATAAGATAAGTAACTTTGGGACATTTTTCCGTTACACCCAAATTTTGTTACCACTCTCTCTCTCAATTTGGAAAAAGGATAAAAGCCAGGAAAAGACATTTATATTCATGGACTATCCTATTATATATCTTTGACATTTTGAACGTATATATATATATATAACCGTAGTAAAGAACCTATGTATTTTCATTTTACCATGTGGTCTATGTTATTATTCCATGCTTTCCTTTCAGCTTCTATTCGCCTTACATTATCTTGCTTAGAACTGTCCTATTAATTCCTAAAGTATCACACGGAAAACCGGAGTTACCGACTACTACTACAGCAACATTAATATTATTACAACTAAGACCTATAGGCCCGTATTCTTCTATTATCTAAGGGAAAGAAGTTTAGCGGCCTGGTGGGTGTGTGATAGTGTGAAATTTTGGACCCCTTTGCCAGCGGTGGCCAGTCTGGCCCTAAATTATTCCCTCACGTAATATGCCAGTTCTTATCTGCCTGAGAAAAGAACTCTGAACAGGACTTATTACTGTAGGGGATCAAGTGCCAACCTGCCCCGTCTTCACACGTGCGAAAATAAAGTCCCGTTTAGGGATTTTAATCAATTTGCCGTCACACAAGTTTAGAGACACTTAGAAAACCCTTTTGAGGGTCACAAACAGAATGGAAGATGCAAAAGATTTTTTCCTTAGTACAAATTTATAAATTGACTGTTGAAAGCTCACAGAAAAGGCCGACCAGATCAAATTAAAACATCAAGCTATTGAACATAGGAACAAAACTATAAATGTATATTTGTCAACTTCAATGACTTTTTGAGTCTTGTCCAGGATCAAGCACCAGCAAAAGACATCCACAATGTTACATATTTATGGGGATTGTTTTCAATAGCTTTTTACTATGTCACTGTTCATTGATAATTTTGTGTGAACAAGAGTTCTTGAATCAGCCTTGGGAAAAGACTCAGAAAGAATCACAGATAAACACTAGTGCATAACATTGTAAATTGGGTTTGTTGGCATTTTTGTACAACAGTTATAGGACTTTACACTCCTAAAAATTATTTTGGGCGGTATGCCACTTGTTCCCACAAAGATGGCGGACGCTCACATATTCAGTCTCGGAAAACCATTGGCCAGGAGAACCACGTGACATGTCTAAAACTATGTCCGCGCGTAAATTCAAGTCCTGCGTTCGGAGCCACCTACAAGACGCATATTTTTTATAAATACATCGTCTTCAAACATCCTTGTTCTCTTTAACCAAATTTCTTCGCAGCAGCAACACACCACCTCCAGTGTAAATCAACAGGAGTGAATGGCAACATGGATGGGCCTCGCAGACATTCATATACAATGACTATGAGACGCTTTCCAGTCTCTGAGAAACTGCCCGTTTCTAATCATAAAAAAAGGACATTTTAAACTTCTAATTCTTTTATAACTTAGTTGTGTTAGACACACACACAAACTCACACATATACACACACTATTATTTTGTTAGTAGAATTAGAAATATTTTTACGTAGCAATGTAAGTTTTATTATTATAGTATATAAATTTGTTTTTGTTCGTCGCCTTGTTTTAAATGTTCATTTTGTCCGTGCCGTTTTACAACCTTTATTTGTTTCATATCTTTTACTCATTTGTTGCAAATCTTCCTTCATTTACTACTTTATCCATGTGCCCCTAACAGTAGTTTAGAAGAAAAAGAAAAAGCCTAAAACACCTAATGCTACTACAGGCCCCACCCCAAGAGAAAGGGAAAAAAAAAAAAAAAAAAAAAAAAAAATATGAAATGAATATCCCCCCCCCCCAGTAGACCGCCTCCAAAACTACCTAAAATTCAGTAGTAAATAAAAGTCAAAACGAAGAACTCAGGAGCCAACTGGAAGAAATATATCAATATTGGTCAGTATGTCTTTAAGTCCTATCAATTTAAAATGCTGAATTTTACAAAATGTTATGCTGTATTTTGTTTGTGAAATAATGCTTAAACTATGCGTTTTAAATGTAAAGACACGCTTACTCTACTATAAAGCCAAATTGATGTTAGTCTTTCCAAATGTCAGCGAACAAGGCAGAATATTTTTGAATCTCTTCTATAATATAATTTAAAAATACGTAAAGAAAGCCCTAACAGTAGTTTAGAAGAAAAAGAAAAAGCCTAAAACACCTAATGCTACCACAGGCCCGCCCCCAAGAGAAAGGGGGGAAAAAAAAAAAAAAAAAAAAAAAATTTTTAAGCTCAATAATTCCTGAAGCCTGCTAGGTTCCCGACTGTAGTGTAAAAAAAAATAAATAAATAAATAAAAAGCCTAGTAAAAGTCCCAATACAGCAAAAAAAAAAAAAAAAAAAAAAAAAAAAAAGCAAAAGTCAGTACCAGTGAAAGACATACGAAAGTACCTTAATCTTGGACTTTAAGTAAGTTAAAACTTAAGAAAACTTAAACCAAAATATCCCGCCCCTTTTTTTTTTTTTTTTTTGCGTACACATGGGAAGCAGCATGATGTACGTAAAAGGTATTTGAATAAACCCATGGACGACCAAACTCAATACCTAAACGGGTCCTGAACGTGAGTTTGACGACTTTACGCTCAGGATCGTTAGTTTGATCGGGGAACTACTGCTGCTTCTCTATAAGAGTGGCTTCTATAGAAGAGAATAAAACAGCCATTGAAAGATAACCATGACCCACACTCAAACCACATACACAAACCGCATCGCTCTTTGCGCGGGTAAAAAAGGGGCGCGTCCTGCTGAAGTTGGAGCCCTGGCCTCAGTGTTCGAAAAATCAGCTACAGAGCTCAAACAATCAAAACTACTAAAATGCAAGCAAACACTACAAATAGCCACATTTAACGTGAGAACCTTAAATAGAATAGGACAACTCCCAGAGCTAATCGCATCGGCCGAAGAACATAAGATAGACATAATATGCATACAAGAACACAGATACACGCACACTGAAGATATCAAATATCACGAAACTGGCAATGGCTGGTCGCTCGCCACTGTATCCCCATGGAAAAACTCTGTCAACACCGCAGTAGGAGGGGTAGGATTACTTATAGGACCTAGAGCATTAAAAACGCTTAATAGCATTGAGAAAATACAACCTAGAATGATGGCAGCTACATTTAACGGAAACCCCAGAGCAACAATCATCTCCTGCTACAGCCCTACCATTGTTAGTGATGAAACAGAACTAGTCACCTTCTACGATGAGTTATCCTCATTAGTGCGTAGCATCCCGAAACACAACATGTTAGTCATTGGCGGAGACATGAATGCCCAAATCGGGAAAAACGGAAACAACAAATACAGCCTCCACAACACGTCAAATAGGAATGGGCAACATCTAACAGATTTCATGATAGAAAATAGATTAGCATGCCTCAATACAAACTACCAAAAAAGATAGGGCAAACTATGGACATACACGTACACAAACAATACTAAAGCTCAGATAGACTACGTCCTTATAAACAAGAAATGGAAAAATAGTGCACTGAATTGCGAGGCATACTCCTCTTTTGAGGGTGTGTCCACCAATCACCGAATAGTCATGGTGAAAATACGGTTAAGCCTACGAAAAAACGCCAAACGAACAGCGACCACCAAACACTATGACTGGGCCCTATTGAACAACAAAGATATAAGAGATAAATACGTATTAGAATTAAGAAACAGATTCGAAACACTACAAGAAAAGACGGAAAAAAGTACACCAAACGACGAATATGAAAATTTCGTCAATGCACACCTTGAGGCAGCAGCAAAATACATTCCAACAAAAATTAAAACTAAATATAGAGTCCCATGGGAAACTTTAGCGGTGAGAGAAAAACGTGCACTAGGGAAAACAGCCTCCAAAAAAACCCAACAAACACAAATGCCTCAAAACTAAAAACGGCACAATATCAATTAGCAGGCATATATATAAAGGAACAGACAGAATACATTCAAAATCAGATAGATAAGATTAGAGACTTGGTGGAAGATAGACAATCTAGAATAGCCTGGCAAACAATAAACGAAGTGAGCAGAAGAAAGAACACAGCCAAAGCAAAACTTAAAGCAGCAAACCAACAAGAAAGAATAAAACTGTGGAAACAGCACTTCAAAAACTTACTTGGAAACCCACCAAAAATAACACATGAACCAATCACCAGAATAATTAGCAAACAATTAGACATTAAACTAGGACCGTTCACACAAGAAGAACTCGACTCGGTTCTCAGAAAAATTAAAAATAGGAAAGCTGCAGGGCTGGACGAAATTCCCCCGGAAGTATGGAAGACCAGACAATTCGACGACATACTGCTCCGACACTGCAACGTAGTATACAATCAAAATCTGATAGATAGATAGATGGATGAAGGGATGCATACTCCCCTTCCCTAAAAAGGGGGACCTCGGATTAGCCAAAAACTACCGAGGCATAACACTTACATCCATAGCTGCCAAAATCTACAATGCCCTACTACGAAACTGAATAGAACCCAAAATCGACAACATACTTAGAAAAAACCAAAATGGCTTCCGAAGAAATAGATCCACGACCTCACAAATATTAACCATCCGCAGAATCCTTGAAGGTGTACGGGCAAAGAACCTACAAGCGACATTAATATTTGTCGCCTTTACCAAGGCTTTCGATTCCATTCACAGAGGAAAGATGGAACAAATCCTACTAGCGTACGGCATACCTAAAGAAACCGTAGCGGCAATAACGATTCTCTATAGAAACACTAAAGTACGATCACCAGATGGAGACACAGAATACTTTGACATTGTAGCAGGAGTACTACAAGGGGACACGCTGGCCCCGTACCTCTTTATCATTTGTCTAGACTACGTACTTAGAACATCGATTGACAAAATCAAAGAGAATGGCTTCGAACTGACGAAGAAAAGAAGCAGAAGATACCCCGCAACAACAATTACCGACGCCGACTACGCCGATGACATAGCGATACTGGCAAATACA
The DNA here is from genome assembly GCA_963585895.1 of Sepioteuthis lessoniana. Classification (NCBI taxonomy): domain Eukaryota; kingdom Metazoa; phylum Mollusca; class Cephalopoda; order Myopsida; family Loliginidae; genus Sepioteuthis; species Sepioteuthis lessoniana. The sequence continues at coordinate 45,503,306 of OY757904.1, forward strand.
CCTGACCAAGCCGAAACACTTCTGCATAGTTTGGAACGAGCAGCAGCAAGCATAGGTCTCTATGTTAATGCACACAAAACGGAATATATGTGCTATAACCAAACAGGGGACATCTCCACTCTAGAAGGAACCCCTCTTAAACTAGTAGACAAATTCACGTACCTAGGAAGCAGCGTCGAATCAACCGAAAAGGACATCGAAACAAGGTTAACGAAAGCATGGACAGCTATCAATAGGCTATCGATTATATGGAAATCAGACCTAACCGATAAAATGAAACGCAGTTTCTTCCAGGCAGCGGTCACATTGATACTGCTATATGGATGCACTACATGGACGCTAACAAAACGGCTGGAGAAGAAGCTAGATGGCAATTACACAAGAATGCTGCGTGCAATCCTGAACAAGTCCTGGCAGCAACACCCCACAAGACACCAACTGTACGGCCACCTGCCCCCTATCACGAAAACTATTCAAGTTAGACGAACCAGACATGCAGGACATTGCTGGAGAAGCAGAGATGAACTCATAAGAGATGTACTCTTATGGATCCCCACACATGGCTGCGCAAAAGCAGGACGACCAGCAAGAACGTATTTTCAGCAGCTATGTGAGGATACGGGATGTTGTCCTGAAGACCTACCTAGGGCGATGAACGATAGGGAGGAGTGGCGAGAGAGGGTCAGGGATATCCGTGCTACCAGCGCGGTATGATGATGATGATATTATATTATGCCCTATTCCACCTTTATTCTAAACTAAACTATATCTGAACTTCAACATTAAACTTGTGGGGAAACATTAAATACTAAACTTTATTCTAAATATACAAAACCTATAACACAAAAATCAACGTAAAATTGTTGGGTACCAAAAACACTTTCACTCACTCCTCCTACACAGTCTCATCTGAAGTCAGTTATGTTTCAAAATCATAGACTTTTATGTCAATTTTTTTCAGGGTTCTGGAAATTGTATTAGTGTTTAACTTCAACCATATTAATCTAAAGCTGAAATGATGAATTTAACAGCATCTCAGATTAGTTGTTTTAGTCCCACTGACAATTTTGCTGGAATGCACAGACTTAGGCAGAGATTTTCAGCAACTACTTTGACTATAGCCAAAAACAAATCCATAGCTTTGGTAATTACTTCTTAATAGCCCCTTAATTATGTTTTTATCATACTATCTTTAATTCTTATAGGTAGTCCTTATTTTCTAACAAATAACACTAGCTGAACTGTTATCCATAAAAACGTGACATTGGAAATATTTTGGAGGAAGGAATAAAAAGATTCATAGTTAAAACACAACAAATAAATTAAACTTGAGGAGACAAAATTGTATATAATAACAAGATATTCAATATTTACTGTCCAAAATAAAAGAGATACAAACTTTTGCAAAGTCTATGTTTTAGTAAAAGTAATTTCTAATAAGACGACTTAAACAGTGGAACTGTTTTTTGTAATATTTTGTTAAAAATTGAAAAATATTTTGTTAAAAATTGAAAAATTTATCATTTATTTAAAGAAAAAAATATATATATATAAAAGTGGATATCAAATATACATCGAATGAAGTGATACATAAAATGTACAAAATTTTATATAAATACAAATTGTAATCATAAAAAATGTATTTTTTTAATATTTTAAACGTGTAAATGTCAAAATCTGTAAAATGAATTATGTCTTAATACCAAAAATATACATATAACAATTATATATCTTAAAATTAATAATCAGTCATGTAGTTTTTAATTATATTTTAATCTACATTTTAAATTTTAATTGTTTTACCTTAATCTTTTCTCTCTTCTCCATGACATTTAATGGAAAGATAGAAAGTACATACCGAGGAAATAATAACAAAAGAAATAATTACAATTTTGAAAATGGGAAAAAAAAAAAAAAAAAAAAAAAAAATCAACAACAATAAATAGAAGAAATTTTTAAATAAAAAACATTTATTCGTATTACAAATAACGAGAATCCTCATCGAAGGGAGGTAATTCCAGTTGATCGTTGTCAGTCTTTAAAAATGTTAGTTTCCCTTTGAGATTCTACTTCAAATAAATGATTGATAAGGTATAAAAAGGTTGTTGTGACTTGTTTTACCCACTCGGTACAAATTTGTGTGAATATATATATATATATATTTTAACACAGAGGAAGCCTTTTGCAATGATCACTCAGGGAAAAGGACTTTTAGACAACTGTAACCAGCTGACAAAATTAAGCAATGTATATAAAAAAAAAAGGAACAATTTATTTTCATTGTTTTACAGAACTTCACAATAAAAAAAAACAAAAAAACGAAGTATTCAATTCATTGTCTTGATATTACTTATTTATATTTTAACAATTTTGATAACAATAACTATTTAATAATATCATTATAATAAACAGCTTCCACTGCATTTTTAATTTCAGATGAGAGCACAACCATGGAATTGGGCGGAAAACAGAAAATTATTAAAATAAAATAAATACAAGTTCAACATTTGAAAGAATTTTTGTTTTAAAAAAAAATAAACATTCTTCCTCAAAAGATTCACTTTTACATTTTTACACACACCCCACATAAATATCATTTAATTGATTAAAAATAACGAAGGAAGGAAAAGGAAGATATGAACAATATTCCATATTAGATTACATAAAATATGCTAGTTGTATTAGGCTGTGATAATATTCTTTCTCTTTCTAACACTACCAAAATAAATGGCTGTAATTGCACTGATGAAACTTTAGTTGAATACTTAAATTTTCTAAGAAAAAAAAATATATGTTAATATACATCTGGGTTGATTTACAGCAACAAACTGTGTATACATAATAATACATAATGAATCAGTTGTTAAATATTTAATTCAAATTTTTAAAAATCCATGCATACAAACAACTAACAACTCTGACTGAAAATCAGTCTGCTTATTAGCTGATAAATATTTCACAAACAAAATTTCCAATATCAAACAGAGTCTTCATTAATGAATTTGTCTTTGAATGCATCAAAAATTCAACTGGTCTTTAATGAGGGACATCTTAAAAGTTCAGAGAAACAAGAAAGTTAATCAAAAAATTATTTAATACACTATCAATCAGGAAACCTTTATTATTCACTGATATACTTCTCTCTTATTACTACAGTTACTATGTTTTAGCTGTTGTATTCTATGGGCTTACTTAGGCGTTTGTCCTAGTTAATAACTTAAGAACCTCGACTCAAACCCGGTATTCTATTCACAAAGGGAGATAATTCACACTCCTCTACTGGACTGAATAAACGAAGGGTTCAAGTATTGCTTTTCCAGAGGTTACCAAATATAACAGACAAAAAAGTACAACATTAAAAATTTTGTGATTTATAACAACTACCAAGATGAAGATGCAAGTAAAATTACATCAATCAATAATAATGATAATTATAATTCCTCATTACAGAAATTCAAACAGAAATCATTTGAATAAGAGTTTTTAAAAATAACATTTGATAGAAAAGGTTAAAGCATTAATTACAAATATTAACAAAAACATCTAAAGTGGCACTTTTTTCATTTTAATGCTGCAAATTCAAATTATGAATTGTTTTGATTTCTAAATTTTGTAATTTAAAAAGATGACAATGGTGAATAGAAAGAAAAAAAATGTTTGCCTAAAGTCTAGACAGTCATTCAGTGGTCTGAAGATGAAATTTGATAAACAAGATTGATTGAAGAACTAAATAGCAAAAGAAGATAGACCACTGAAATAGATTGTTTAGTGAAATGATACAACCTCACAAAAGAGAAAACACTGATAGAATTTCAATCAGAACACTTTTTTTCATTGGTTGTTTAACAAGAAAACATGTAAAAAAATATTTTTTTGAATAAATCTTAATAAAATCATCACTGTTGTTTGATTTTGTATATAGATCTGTACATATTATGGCAACTTATATATAAACAGACAGTTTGCATTAAATAGAGTGATTGAGAAAGAGATGTCTAAATTTTCTATGGGTCCTATTAAGTATAGACTCAACAAGAGCTTTTTAAAAAATTACTTATCCCCCAAACCTTGTGTTTCCCCATTAAATATATAAAGCTAAGTAAGGGTAACCCAAACCCAAAGTTTTTTTAGACCTTATTTTTCCAATGTCGGATTCATTAGGGAACAAGAAAAGTTTTGGTAAATGAGCTAAACTTTGACTCATTTACCAAAACTTTAATACCTACATTGGAAAAATAAGAGCTAAAAAAGATTGGCTTTGGGTTACCCTTACCGTGCTTTTAACCAGGGCTATAATATGTCTGAACGTAGAAATTTTAATTACATATGAAATATAATTTTTTTTAGACATGTGACATTTTGTAACAATGCATTCAGGACTTTTGGTGGGGGTGTATTAAGACTTATATCAAATGATTTGTTTGGAAATGGAGTAATAAAATAATTTCAAAAAATGATTAATAGCTATTGTTTTGATCATTTAGGTGGGCCGAGATCACCATCAGCAGCCAAAGCATCTGGACAATGAATAAGAACTTTAGCCAAGAGTTTATCAATGTAGGCCTTCATATCTGCATTTTCCTGCTTTAAATCTGAAAAAGAATAAAAAAATATATCTACATAAAACAAAACTTGGTATTTATTTGAGGACCAAAACTCATGAGAAAAAAAATTGTATAAGTGAGAAATTTTCATGCATGTTATATAGTAAATACAAAATTCACTCTATATTATGTTGCTAATATTGTAATAAGATTTAATCGACATAAGAAAAAAGAAATAAAAATGTTTTTCTCATAAGATTAGATTTTGTTAAAATAGTTTTTAAAGATAAAGAAAGTTATAAATTTTATAGGAAAAAAGACAGCAATATGTGGACTGATGAAAGAAACATTTCTTTTATTTTTGGATTTACATTTAATCAAATTTAAATTTAATATATTATTCTGATTTATATTGTGTTGCTATCAATATTATAAGGATACAATTTTTGTGAGAAATTTGGTAACTTTAATTTGAATAATAAAAAAAAAAAAAAATTCCAATCCAATCTTCAACTTAATAATTTGCATAATCCAATTTTGTATGTTCAAATAGATGACCAAGAGAATGGGGATTTTTTTTTTAATTTCAAGTTTCATCAACTGTGTTTTAAGTATAAAATAAAACAGTTTTAAAAAGTTTACAGCTTAATATTGTAAAGGCTTGGAGGTAAGAGTATAATATCCCAAGTAATTTAAATAAATAATCAGCTAAGTAAAATCTGAAAAGAAAATTTTATCAACATTAAAAGAGGAAAAGAAATGAAAAGATTACCTTTTTTCATAAAATATGGAAAAGAAATGAAAATGTAAAATTATTTCCTAAAATATGGCTACTTTTATTTTAATGATATCATTATTTCCTTTTTCTTTTCAATCATTTTTTTCTTTTTTTGCTTTGAACTGAAATAACATGATAAAATGTGAAAATACAAAATATACTGTTGAAACACTCATTTTATACTTACATTCAATGTAAATTCAAAAACTGAACAAGCAAAACAGTAAGATATTAAAGTGAACCAAAATATTCTGAAGAAGCTTTAAGAATCACATTTTCTTAAGTTAATCATTTTTGGAACATTTTTTAGTTTTTTAATGATTCATTACTATTGTAATTCAGTTATATTTAGATAAAAATATCATAAATCCAAAGAAGAGAAAGTAACTTGATGTGAAACTTAAAAGACACATTTAGCAGCCTTTAAGAGAATTGGATTGAAGGATACTTGAAAATCATTTACATATTTATATACATTACAAAATATAAGATTGCAGATGTTTTGTTCAAAATGAATTAAACAAATGTTGTGCTGCATTTGAACTTTAATCAGACAATGTTTAAAAAAAAAAAAAAAAAAAAAGGACATCATCAAATAAAAGATGATCTTCCAAAATAGTTTAAAGTTTCTTGATAAAAATTTCAATTTTCTTTTTTCACTTTTAAGTACTTGTTAACCTTTAAAGTAATTTTCACTTTTTTTTCTTTTTAATCAATCATAAATTATAATCAAATAATTGATTAGTAAAAATAAGATTAACTTAAGACATTGCAGCAAGAAGTGTTGGTCAAACTTAAGCTTTATAATAAACCAATTCTACTATGTGCAGATTATCTGTTATTAAAAAACAGCTTACCAAAAATTCATGACTAGTTTAGTACATGGGAATTCCATGGTTTAATTAAAAACAACCACCAAGGATTAAAAATTAATGACATATCTCTCTCATACATATATATATATATATATATATATATATATATATACACACACACACACTATCCCCCAACTTATCCTAAATATATACCCATTTTAAGGTACCATTTAGTTATGATTTATTGCTAACAATATTTCTTTTCACACAGTGCAGTAATATTTTCAAATCCTTTAATCCTTTTAAAGCTTAGATAACAGTTAAACACAATTCCAAATATTTTTCATTTCCCTATTTTTAAAGTTTCATAATGATTAGTACTCATTGTCATGAAAACCTCTTACAGATGTAATATTCCCAATATTAGGATTACAAAATTTTCTAAATCATTATCAGAGAAAAATATCATACTATATAAACACAAACAAATGTATTTCAGGTCTTATTAATCTTCCATTTTGTCAGATACTTTATCCATATATTTATTCACCATATATCTATTCATAAACCAAATGAATTGAGTAAATTATTAAACAAATACATGAAGCCACTAAAGAAAAAAAAATTTATGCTCTTATGACTTAAGGATAAAATAAGATATTTGTCACTGCCTCCCACCAGACAGGACTTAACACAAGGTCAAAAGCCCGAAGGCCGATTAAAGGGGGGATAAAGGGGACGGGAAGGTCGGGAACGAGCCGAGACTCGAACATAAAATTCCTTTTTTAGTAGTCCAACTTTCTAAAGGTTTGGTTTCTTTGTTTTGATTGCATAATAACCTTCATAGGTTATTTAATGCCAAAGCAATTCTTGTAGAACAGCAGTGATGCAATTTAAATCACAACTGGGTGGATAAGAGGGTTCATAACTTTCTCAAGGGTATTAGTCCAAAAGTGAACAGAATAGTATGGCCGGAGTTGGAACTCACAATTTTGTGGTCCAGTACATTAGCCACTACACAACAGAAACTTCTATCTTTCTTTATTATTGAATTGCACAACTTTCACTTGTCCATTACTGTTTTCATCTTCCATTTTCTTTTAAAAAATATATATATATATAAATAAATAAACAAATAAAAATTATATATTGGGCCATTGGTCTGGGAGACTAGAGTTCAATCCCAGATACAGTCATACAAAAAACTCAAAAAATGGTACTTGATGCCACCTTGCTTAACACTCAGCATTATAAGGTAAGGATCAAAGGTAAAGTGGAGCAATCCAGGGAATGGAGTAGTGCACTTCTCTACACCTGGGTGCGGCAGCTATTGAGAAGGAAGCCTTCGGGTCACCCTTGACTAAGATCGCCAACTTTACTTTTTTATATATTACAATCTAGTTCATTTATTTCATTCACTACTTTTTATAAACTCAAAAGAAAAATCAGTGAATTAGGGTCGAGTTGAGGGCAGAAAAATGGATTCATAATGTTTCTTTATTTCAAAAACTGGAAACCATCAGAACATTTCCAGTTGTAAAAGCAGAGAGCCCAGAAAATAAAGTTTTACAGAAAGTAGGTTGTCGGGTACAAAAAGGTCAGGCCTTCCTTCCTTTTGGTTCCAGCTTTTTATGGATACATAAATATGCTCTCCTTCCCTCATGAATGTTATGAGTGAATCAATAAAGACATTTTTCTATCTCCACCATAAGAATGGATAAAGATTTTTTGTAAAGAAAACTAACTATTACTAGTAAATGCAAATATATATATATATATATATATATATATATATATAATAATATGCACAAAAAGTTCTAAGCTGCACCTAGATTTTAGATTTGTAACACCTTTTACTTTAGCAAAGACCTCACTTACATAGAAATTGAGACAAATCTGAATTAGTTTTGTTTTGTGATTGGAAGTAGTGTGTTGCCACAACACAAATGTTCAGTTATAGCTGTTCTTTCTTGGTCAGGCTCAGGACATTTTGCACAAAACTGTGTGTGTGCGTGTATATATATATATATATATATATATTTAGTGGTGTAATGATGCACCATTGCAATTCTTTTTTGCAGACAGTACTTATCATGATACATGAAAAAAATATGACTATACATCATCACCTATTTAATAAATGAAAAAAACCTTAAATATTCTTTATTCATTAAGCAAAAGTTAAAAAAGCAAAAGTAAAAAAAAAAAAAAATTGACATAAACATGCCAACTTTGCAAGAAAAAACATTGTTCTTATTGAATTTTAAAATATAACAAGTTCTACTTTTTTTTTCTTTATCATCTGTTTTAGATTATTACAATAATTTGAAAATTTCTAATTCCTTATTTTTTATTCATTTCATGAAGCCTTCTTCACATTAATTACTGATTCCATGCCAAGTCGGAAATCAGCCAGACCGTAAATGGAAACTGTTCTCAGCTAATCAAAAGTTGAAATCTATCTTCTAAACTTGTAGAACCCCACAATCATCTGACAGAGTATTCAATCATAGCTAAGCTCTCAAACTGATCTTGACATCACTTGTCAATTAAACCTATTTGGCACAAACTGCTTTCATTTATGAAACAACTGTTTAAATCTTAAGATTATCTACATTACAACTGAAACAATAGATACAGCTAATCTATTATCCAAAACTATAAACCCATCGTTGGAAATGAGCTGTTTGGGAGATATTGATTTTTCACAATTTTTTCTTATCCCTAACTGAGTTCTTCCTGCAGCTATCTCTCTTTACAATTAAGTAAGTTGTTTTATGACATCATCTATTGTAGGTTATTTAATGCCAAATTTTGTGTGTGTATATATATATATATATATATATATATATATATATATATAATTTTAAAGGAGAACTCATAAGCAATGTACTCCTGTGGACCCCTTCACACAGACAAGCACGAGTTGGGCAACTAGCTGGAATCTATTTACAACAGGTCTGTTCTGATCCAAGATATAGCATGGAAGAAATACCTAGAGTGATGGATGATAGAGACAAGTGGCAAGAGAGATTCAAGGAAATCTGTGCTAGTGGCATGCCATAATGATGATGATACATGATTTGTAAATGAACAGTTTGTAGGTAACATTTTTAACTGATTTGTTTGCACAGTTAAATAGTTTCAGGTATTGCTATCTAACACTAATTTTAATCAAGATTATTCATTCATTTTGCACACAGTTAAATGATTTCAAGGATTTCTATGTAATACTAATAATTTAATTTAGCATCAGTTATTTGTTTGCACACAGTTAAATGGTTTCAATTAATTCAATTTGATTCATAGATTGGACTTTAACAGGTATTACCACTAAGAGTCAGAGTGGACCTGTGAGTAATGGCAATGAAGGGGTACTGTATATTACCCAAAGCTGCAAGACTGAGACCTCACCATCAGATGTTTTAATGTCATATCCAAGACACTGATTGGTAGGGGTCTTAGCCTTTTGCAGAGATGCAGTTTGTATAGTTTACAGCCCCAGCCTTAAAATTCTGTGTTTGAGTACTGTTGACAATAACCTAACTTCGAGTTCAGGAATGACTTAGTAATATTAATTTTTCACATTATTTTTTTTTTTCAAATCTGAACAAATTGTGTTAGAGCTAATGATATAGTTCAGGTTTAGAATGAATCCAACCTTCAAAACAATCATAAATTACTCATTTTGTGTGGTTTTCCACCAGGGTTTCCTCCCTACTGATGACTGGCATTTGGGTGGTTAACTAAGAAAAAAAAGAAATTTTTTATGGTTTGAAGGTCAGATTCTTTCAAAATCCATCAAAAACTATAGGAGTAATGCAAATTTCACCTTGAAAGAAAGACGGGGTAAAAGTAAAAAAAGATATCATTGGGGAGGGGGAAATTTGTTGTTTTTCGAGGTTGGGTTCTTGATTTATCAATTAGACTCAGTAGTGACTTTTTGTCCAATTAGGAGCAGCTTGACATCAAATGAGCAAAAATATGGTAGAAACAGTTTTAAAATCCCACATAGAATTCAATATAAGTCTGCTGTTTGGAATTATTTTGGATTTGAAGTACAATGGAAACAGAAACAAATTTGTAGAACCAGAAAAACTAACTCGTAGCAACTAAATAATAGACACACTTCATTTATTTTAACAGCATTCACTTTATTTTAGTGCATTCTTTCCTTTGTTTTTTTTTTTGTTTTTATAAGAAAAATAGTTCAAATGAGAGCCAAATTAAAAAATAAACAATTTTTTAATTTATTTTAATGAATTTCACTCAAAATGAAAGTTTACGTCCTAGAAGCAGGGAGGGAGAGTACAAAAATGCTAAAAGTAAGGTTTTCAAATAAACCCATAATTTTCCAGGAAGAAAGTTTAAATGTTTTAAGAATAGCATTTGAGATATGTTCTTACAGTTAAATTCTATTTTAAAACATTTTATTATGGAACTGACACATTAAAATAGACAGGTATCAAAAGTATGATTTAAACATTGCAAAAAATCAAGAAGCATCATTTTTTTTTCATATATTCTAATCAGGATACAAGAGATGCTTATTTTTATGTATTACTATTTATATGTTCTTACTATGGTAAATATATATTAAATTAACAAAATTGGGTCTTGCTTATTATGGGTATCACAATACATATTGTATCATGATGCAAGCAGTGTATCATGATGAGTATCATACCATATCCTGACTGACCATGCCTAATATATATAAAAATAAAATAAAAAAATATTCACATGATGTATTTTATATACGCCATGTTTCAGTCTGGTCATCATCAGGGCAGGACTTCAATTTTTACACCCCGAAGAAATATTTTTGAATGTTATTGTGTTCAATTTTGTTCTCAGCAGATATTACATTTTTGTATTGTATCATTTAAAAAACAACAAATTTAGTTACAGATTATTCTATAAAACTTTAAAACAAAATTATTGAATATAAGCTTAATTGAAATATGAATAAAACTAATTCATATAAGGAATATTGTATCTATTTATAACTAATTTAACCAAAGGAGGAGATGAATCAAAAGAACCTTATCTTTATTTGATTGAATTATAATTAGAAATCTGAGTTGATTGTTATGTATTCTATAATTTTGAATCTTTAAAATTCAAACTGTAATTGGTTTCTAAATTATGTTTAACTAAAGCATTACATGAATCACCTTTTTATTCATAAATGTGTTCATTTATGGATCTTGAGGATTCACCTAAGTAAGCTTTTTTCATCAAATAATGATAACTGCATTGGAAAAATAAGATCTAAAAATGTTTAGCTTAGGGTTATCACACTTTTACTAAGGACAAATTATTATCCAGAAATATTAACAAGAATTCCAACAAGAATTCAGAAAATGAATTTTATCAATTTCCATGCAACTATCCTCCCATAAAGGTAGATACAAATCTATTATATAATTGTATCCAAAATGTCTAGTAGTTAATGTACAAAATCAAACCATAGTCATTATAGTTCATTATAATAGATAATAAAGTAGGTAGATTTCAAATCTTTAATCTAAAGTTTCCTATTCATTTTATACAATTAGTCTTAATAACACATAGCTCTTATTTTTTAATAATTTTGTAATTAACCCTTAGAATCCTGAAATCCCCACACTTGTTGTTCCCATCAATGGACTCCTGGCTGAAAAATAGTTGAACATGTAAAATGTCGTAATATTATTTAACAACTGTAAGGTTCAAATTATTAATGTACAAGCATTCTAGTAAAATTATTAACATTTTATATGACTTGATTGTCGTAAAATGATTAAAACTTTTATGAATTCTCAAAAGAATTTTTTTTTAAAAAGTTACATTTTATCGGTAGTTTAAAATACATTTAAAAAATAATCGAATTGCATATAAAATTAAAAACATAACATACTATAAGCAATAGCGATGTAGAAATGGTGATTCCTTATCTGTAGTTTAGGCTACCAGATTATATGTACTTCTAGTTAGAGGCACAAATAAGAATTGACTTGATATATACGTTAATTTGGCATCCCAAAACCAAGATTTACTTCCCTCAGTATAAATACACAGAGTTATTTCCCTTTGATTACTGAGTTACCTCCCTTAAAGTTTTTTTGAAAAATAATAAAACTTAAATCGCCACACTTAAAATTAACTTTCATTAGCTTTAATAGAGCGCATAAATCCAGTGATACAATGCATTTAACAGCTGCATTTTGAAGTGCTTCAAGCGTGCCTTGGGTTAAAGTTTATAATGTTTCAACCACCAAAACCAGGATTCATCACCTGATGAATGAAAGCATTTACTGCAAATAAAAGTGTACGTGTTTATATATACATAAAACAATGAATTACTTCCCTTAAACTGTTCCAATGAGCTTATTTAAATGTTTAATCAGTCAGAAGTAAGCTACATACCTCACTGAAGTAGATGACTTTTATCGTCTGCTAAGAATATAAAGAAATAATATTCCACGGATTTTTTTTTCACAAATTATTAACGTTGACTTATTTTTACTTATTGTATTGTATTGTTAGCTTAAAGGAAATTAAAAACTAGAAAGAATAAATGTTCAATCTTCATTACATTAAAAAGTTACTCAAGTAAACAACACGAATAAGATGAAGTAAAACAAGTAATAAAATAATAGAAATAATGAAAATGCTTCTACATAAGAATTTAAAAGTGTACTACTTCACAGATATGAATATAAAACAAGAGAAAGAAATAAAGACTAAGCAATTTTGTAACTGACATTTTATAATAAAATAGAAATGTTTAATCACTGTACAAAAAGAAAAATGTAATTGCCTAAATTACAATATAAAAATTACACCCTTGACTTAAATGTTTAAACACTTAAGTCCAATATTTTAGATTAAGCACTATTTTGCTATACATTGTAAGCCCAATATTTAGTGCTCAGGGAAATATGAATAATAAAAGCCCATAATCAGTCTTTCCATTAATGAAATGATAGAATAGATTTAAAGAAAAATGTCTGCCTTGTGGAGTGAAATTTGAATGTGTTTTGTCTGTTTTTAAAAGAATTTCAAGTAATGGGTATTTAAATGCCTTGGAGCTAAGGTTTTAAAAAGGGTTCTGTATTTACCCAATCCCTCTTCCATTGGCAGGATATGACACAAGGTCAATTTTTAAGAGGAGTACTGCTGATTTGAATTCAGAATTTTTCTTCAACTCAGTTATCATACTAAGGCTAAAGAGCCCAGTCAGCCCTGCTATTTACTCATAAATGGGGAGAGAACAGATGGATCCATGCTTTTCTCAAAATGAAGTACAAATAGTTTCATATAGGATTTGAACTTTGTGTCAAGTCCATTTCACACATGTACCTCCAAGGTTAAAACTGTTAATATACAACCACTCTACCATAATTATTAGCATTTGATATTACTTAAATAAAATTAAAGGATTAAAAATTTTGTGAATTCACAGAATATCTGTATTTCTGTTTCTTAGAAGTTCTTTGAGTCAATAACAACTCCTTTCTGGAGAAAAAAAAAACAGTTTAAGTATCACAGCTCTTAAGGAAGAGTCCAGCATAGTAATGGGATTCAGATCAGGTAGACAGTACACAATCCACCAGCTGCACCAACTTGACAAGGAAGCATTGAAATCCAGTTGCAAAGGAGAAAAAAAACATATTTGGCTGGAACAAAGAAATACAGTATCATACCAGAATGCAGAAATTGGTACTTCCACTGGCTCATGTGGTGGTGTACCATGTCTACACTTATCAGCTACATACCTAAGATTACAAAACACGATCATCCACCTTGGGATACAAGATGGTCATTAACCTCATAACATTTATCAGCCTTTTGACAGTTCTTACTTTTTTGTCCTCTTGGGAGTCTAGTCATCCTTCCTCCTCACCAAGTAAGACTGGTGCTAATGGAAGTACAGGTTCAGTCATTAATTACTTGACTATGCATGCAAATACTATAGGGTTACAAGATATCAATAAGGAGGCAGACTTATGTAACAGTTATCATAGAAAATGAAATCAGTGATCAGAGTTCAAATTCTGGACAAAGCTGTTTACATTTTCTTTCTATACTAATGCCCTTCAGAAAGGCATGAATCCTTGACTTTTTCCCCAAGTTATAGGGAAATAGTTAAGCAGACTGATCTCTTTAGCCTGGATTAGACAATCCATCAAGAATGAAAACTGAATTCCACTTAAAAATTGACCATGTCTCACATTCTACTCAAGGCAGAGGGGTCGGGTAAATACATTCAACATGATTTATCAGCCTGCTGACAGGTCTTTTCCTTATGGCTGTCTAGTCACTCTCTTCAACATGTAAGTCTGGTGTTAGTGGAAGTACAGGTTCAATCACAAATCACTTGACTGTGCTTACAAGATGTATAAGGTTATTTGATGCCAATATTATTAGTCTTTGAGTGAACTGACAAAACTATTACTTCTTATTTAACTATAGATCCACAATAAAAATATTGTCTTTCATGAAAAAAGCAAAATTATAGTGCTATAATAATTAACTAATTTAGAAAAAAGGGAAAAACTTTGATAAAAGAAAATTTAATAGTTTATGTCACTGACTTTCTATCCATCCAACCAGTGAGACATTTACAATTGACCAACTTGACAGATTAAATATTGTTTTTATGTTCAAAACAAATTCATGAGAAATATATTCTCATTCATTTCCTACACAAATTAATATCTTTCTGGTTAAAACCCTTTCTTCATCTCTGACAAAGAATGTGTTTTTAAAGTGATTTTTATTTCCTCTTTCTTGTTTTCCTAAGATGGGTTGGTCTGTTAAATGGTGTATCAATGCTCTATGGCTCATTTAATGCCAAAATTTGTTTCATTTGTAAATCTGATTATTATTATAGATATTTATATTTTTTAATGTTCCATTGGTCAAAATATCATTTTAAGTAACAAATAATATTCCTTTGTAAGCAATTATAACTTCAAGTAACTATTCTTAATACAAATAATTTGCAAACAGTTATATTATTTCAAGTATTCATGTGTCGGAAAAATAATTTGCATACTGTTTGATGGATACTAGTAACTTTTTAACAAATCTATTTAACTCATATATGAGACCCTAACAGGTACAACTACTTTGAGTCAGATTTGAGAAGGGAATAGGGAATACTCAACACTCCCCAGATTCAGTTTAGAGCCATACCCAAAACATTAATTTTTTAAGAGGAGTCTTATCCCTCAGCAGAGGATGCAGTTTGGGAAATTGTTTTCTTATGGGTATGCAGAGATCAGTGGTTTGTTTAAGTAAAAACTTTCAACTATTCATTTAGCTAAAAACTGTCATGATAGATTTTAACTGATTTTGTTTTTAAGATTACATATACATGTTATCCTTATATGTAGGTTTAGTTCCTTAGTTTAATGCCATATCAACTTATTATGGGTTATTTACTGCTGAAAGTTGATACATTTGTAAATGTTTAATCGTAAACATAACTATATTCTTAATTTTCCATTGTACTTTTTGGCCCAGTCAGCTGGTGCCGCAGAATATGCCGACTGCATCTCTACAGAGGGGTAAGACTCCCTCAACAAGTGTTGATATGGATATGACACTAAACAATCTGATGGTGAAGCTTCAGTAATACTGGAGCTTTGGGAAATATGGAGTACCCCTTTATTGCCATCACTCCCAGGTCCACTCTGACCCGGAGTGATAGCACCTGAGAGGGTCCTATCTATGGGTAAAAAAGAACTGTTTTTGACATTGAAACTGTACTTATACTCAACTGAATTGTTTGAAATTTAATTCGGTGTTAAATGACCTGAAAATGTTCAATACATCATAAAACAAAAACCAACCAACTATTGTACATTTTCATTTTTCAGAAGGTTAGAGTATCAAATATTCCAATCTATTAATTTATACACTTTGATATGGTTTCAAGTAACCATTCCTGTTTTATGATAATTATTTGTTTGCACACAGCTAGGTTTTAAGTATTCCTATCCAATACAAATAATTTTCAAATAGATGTATAGATGGGACACTAAAAGGTACAACCACTTTGAATCAGACTTAAGTAGAGAGTAATGGTAATGACATAGTAATCCATATTCCAAAGAGCACCAGAACTGGAACCCCACCACAAGATAGAGTTTAGTGTTATACCCATGACATCATTTTGGCAGGGGCTTAACCATCTGCAAATAATGCAAGCAACAGGGCGATATCCCTATGTCATTCTGATATCAAACTCAAGATGATATGAGAAGTGCAATTCTTTTTTTAATAGAATATTAGATTCTTTATTTTGATAACAAACCTTCTAGAATCTGAAGCCTCCTTTGCAGTTAACATAGTCGTATTGTGAATGTACAGTTAGAGTATATAGTCCTTGTATAAGTTAGAGTATATAGTTAACAGTTAGAGTATATAGTCCTTGTATAAGTCAAATATGCTACTAGCAAGCAACCTATACACAATTATGGTTTACATACTAGCAATGGTAGCTGAGGAAAACAAGTTGACATTTGAATATAAACAAACATCTTTATTAATATGGCTGAATTATATTATCTATGAAGTACATACATAATATGTAAAACAATTTTCTTTGATATGAATGATGTTTTCATTAATAAACTTCAGTCTCTTTTTTTAAGTAAAGGGGAAGTTTAAGTTGGTTTAAATAACAAGACAATTAAAAGAAAGAATGTTTAATATCTGTATTTACTAGTATTTTGTTTGTGTGCTGTTAAATTAAATGTTAATTGCTTTCTGAATGCATCATCTTAGCTTCCCTTTCCTTGTTGGCTCGTCATCTGACAAATTCAAATCCAGCAAGCTGCAAGGACAGATAACCATGTTACTTTTATTTTGGGAAGACAAGGCACCTCAGTAAACATGAATTTTCAATCAGTTTAAAAAAAAATTTTTCCATGTCCATAGTTTAAACAAAGTTATATTAAAGAAGGTTTGTTACCAACCTATTATTATCTATAATAATACTTCAACATTTTGTAGACAACATGTTCCTAATTGATTCCAATTTTTTAAAACAATGCAGTTCAAGTAATTAAGAATATAAGGATTTGAGTGGTATTGTAATTATTGGTATGCTTGATGAGAGGGAAGGTATTTAGTCAAATCCCCCACCTACCAATGACCAATAGTAGCATAAGTATATCCATGACATTAAAACTAAACATAACAGAAGGAGAGACAAAATAAGCTCATTTACACATACAAGAAGATTTAGGAGGCATTTGTGGAAATGGACACAGTGACATGAGTTCAAATCATGGATGTGACTTTTCGCTTTTTACAAAGCACTTATACCCTTGGGAAAGGTATGAATCCAAATATTCCCTGTCCAGCTATGGATAAATAGTAGGGTAGACTAGGCTCTTCAACCTTGGCATGCTAACTGATCTAGGAGAAGGAAAACTCTGAACTCAAACCTATTAAATTGGCCGTGTCACATCCTGCCCACGCAGAGAGGTAGGTAAATATAAATAAGAAAATTTAACCTTTCATATATTATACATCTAAGTAGCATTATAAGAAAGAATGGAGGTGCCCGTGGTGTAATGGTTATCGTCATAGGGAATGGACATGGCGACACGAGTTCAAATCCTGGCCGAGACTGATTGCATTTCACATAGCACTAATACCTTTGGGAAAGGTAGGAATCCAATAATTCTCCCTCCAGCTATTGGTAAATAGTAGGGCAGACTAGGTTCTTCAGCCTTGGTGAGGCAACTAGTCTAGGAGAAGGAAAACTCTGAATTCAAACCTGTTAAACTCCGCTTAAAAATTGACCTTGTGTCATATCCTGCCCGAGCGGAGGGGTTGGTAAATATGATTATAAGAATGAATACAGAAATGTATCTCATGGTAGGAATGTATACATATTGTTCCATGAACAAACCATATATGGAAGGTATACAAAATAGAAAAAGGTTTACATGATGAATGTAGATAATATAGCCATGTAACTTTACCATTCCCTGGCAAGGGCAGAGACACAGACACTAATAGCCAAAGAGCAGAAGTGAAAAGAAGTCAAGGAGGGATTTTTGTCATGTGACAACCTATGGGCCCCAATTGAACATACAAAATATCCAAGGGAAATATATTATGAACATACAAAATATCCAAGGGAGATGTATTATCCCCATATAATTGTTTTTGTTTTTTTTTTGCTTTTGGAATATTTTTTTTTACTCTTTTCAACAATTCTGGAGATACTTAGATTTTCGAAAATATTATATAGTATATTATCACTGCAAAAACCAAAGAAATTATGTATAAATTTATATTTGATAAAAAAGAGGTTCCTTTTTTATGTGATTTATTTTGGTAGTGAGTGACTTTAAAAGAATATAGTAAAAATTTAAACAGTTGGATTTCATTATCCATGGTAGATTCTGAGATCCCCTATGAATGGTGAAAAACTGAGTTATGTCTAAAAATATTCAACTGACACTATTTTTTAAAAAATGGTTAAAGTTTTTCTATTTTTTTTTTTTTTTTTTTCTTTCAGTAAAAAAGAAAAAAAAAACTTTCAAATTTTTCTCAAAAAATAAATAATGAAGAAAGTTAAAAAAAAAAAAAAAAAAAAAAAAGAATCATACAATAGAATTGGATTTTAATAAATTCAATGTTTACTTTAATCACTAATAAATTAATCATTGAGAAAGTTTCTGAAAAAAAAAACATTATGAGTGGAAGTAGCTTCTTTTCAACTCTAAATAATATTGCTACTCTTCTAGTCATGACTAAGAATAATAATTGACTTAATCAGCAAACTGTAAAAATGAAATGAATAAGACAAAAACATTTCAATAGTCAATCAAGAAATTCAACAAGAAATAATTTGAGCTTTTTCCCTGAGGATTAGAAGATTTGAACTTTGAGGACTTTGAAGTGATTCAAATTGATTAATTTTTCAATGTTTTCAAAATACAATTAGCATTAAAGACTTAGGTCTGTTATTTCTTTTGTTTATATTTTACTCAAATATATTTGGCAAAATAGTTTTAGCTTTATAAATGTTTTGAACACAGAATTTTTCCCAATGGGTTTAGTTTATTTAATGATATATCAACTCCTTATTGGTTATTTAATGCAAAAACTCGATTCATAATAATAATCTTAGATATATTTTTAACATTCCATTACAATTATTTTATTTTTCTAAATCACACTTTGTCTATAATAAGAATAATTTTTTTGCACATAGTTATAAGTTATCTAAAAGAAATAATTTGTATAATGATATGGATTCAAGTTTTTCTATTTAAGAATTTATACACATCTATATGGTTTCAAGTAACTATTCCTAATTATTAATCATTTCTTTGCACAGTTTTAATAACCAGTATACTTACCTTAGTCTAACAATTTCCAAATAGACCTATTTGACACATAAATGGGATCCTAACAGGTACTACCACTCTGGATCAGAGAGGACCTGGAAGTAATGCCAACAAAGAGGTACTCTAGAATAGGAGCCTCACCACCTGATGCAGTCTACTGTTCCTTCTCGGGAAGTCTTATCCTACTGCAAGGGATGCAGTCAACATATTCTAAGAAATGCTAAAAGGGTGGTTTCCTGATTAGTGAGGTTCTACTTTATATGCAAACATCTTCACAATAAGCAACCAACATAGTTATCAGGTCATAGAAAAAAAAAAAAAATAACTGGGATAAAATTTATATTACACAAAACAGAATATTAGGAATAATGCAAATTACAATAAAAATAGGTATAAATACCAACCTCTGTTTTCCTCTTGAAGACGTTCCAGTTCAGCCAGTTTCGCTTTCTCCACCCAATCTGAAAATACTAGAAATATGTAGACATGCCTCGATTATTGGGAGGGTTAGTTGTTATCTGTATGTACTGTGTGCCAAGTGATGTGAGTGATGCAGTATCTTGGGAAGAAAGTGAGCAAGATTCTTAGGTGCTTAGGGCACAACAACAATCACTGCGCACTTTTATTCAGCTCTGTTTGCAGGATTCATCTTCTTTTATTAATTTATTAAACAATTGGATAATTTCCCCAATTATATCTTTTCCTAAGAAAACCGGGCTATTGGCTTAATGAGTAGTGTTCACCAATGGCTTGGAAGACCAGGGTTCAATCCCAGGTTGAGTCATACTAAAGACTCAAAAAAAAAAAAAAAAAAATGGTACTTGATGCCACCTTGCTTAAGACTCGGCATTATCAGGTAAGGATCAAGGGTAGAGTGGAGCAGTCCATAGAGTAACACCCTACCCTACACCTCAGCATGGTAGCTACTGAAAAGAGCTTTAAGGTCACCAACTTTACTTTTTACTATTATATCTTTTCCTAGTGAAAAATGCCAAATAGAAAAGGACAGAGTTATATGCTTTCTGCATTGCTTAGCTTATGAACGTTTGCAGTAATTTATTTTAAAATGTGGAATTGAAAGTACTATGTCCTTTTCAAGATTAAAGCAACCATAGCTCTTCACAGTAAGCTGATAATTACCATTGTCCTTGGAAGACATAGGGAAGTTATTTCTCACAGCCTTTTCTACAGTTTGAATTCAGAGTTGTCCTTCTCTTAAACTGGTTGCCCACAACCATAATCAGATAGTCAAATCAGCCCAGCCATTTTAACCATAGATGAAGAAGTGGGTTTCTAAAAGAGGAAGGGTCTTGACCAGAATCAGAACTTATTTGCCATTTCCGTTTCTCACACCAATAACCATTACCCTAACTGCGCATATACAATATAATGTCAATTTTTTTTTTTTTTTATAAATAAATTCTAACTCTAAGATCTAACACTGTATTATTTGATGAATTGGTTTGCTTTCTATTTTTAATGGTATATCAAACTTCTTGGGTTATTTAATACCAAAGACATCCCTGTAGAAGAACAGTAGTGATACTATTTAACTCATAGTTGGGGGATAAGAGAGTTCATGCCTTTCCCAAGGACAACAGTCTGAAAGTGAACATAATAGCACAACAGGAGTTCAAACTTGCTTACTACAATGTTGAAATACAGTACTTTAACCACTATATCACAGGGATTACCCCAGTAATTTGACCATCCGCTTTAATCTTCTATTTTATATTTAAAAACAAAATTAACTTTTTTTTCATCTGTCACCAGTAACCATTTTATTTCCTTCTGTATTACTGATAAAATTTGAATTACAAACATTATCTATATAGAGCATGAGATAAATATATGTCGTATTCAAAATACAAGAGGTACAGAATTTGATTTTTAATATGGTAAACTTTGTTATTTCAAGGAATATGTAAACATGTACTAAGCATAGTACAGAGCATGGATACCAATAAAAAAAAAAATTTTTAAACAAATATTTCATATAAAAATTTAGTTCAGCTATTTAGCATAGATTTAATTTGACAAGTTGATTTAAAAGTACCATTAGGACACAAGGTTACATGGATACTACTAACTTTTAAATAAATCTATTTGACCTATAGTTGGGACCCTAGTAGAGACTTTGAGTCAGACTTGAGCAAGGAGTAAAGACAATGAAGAGTTACTCCACCCATCTAGAACTCAAGAACTGAGCCCACACAACTGAATGCAGTTTAGTGTTATATTTAGAAAATCTTTTTTGAAGGGTGTCTAACACATCTGCAAAAGATGAATTCAGCATACTATGAGCCCCATCAACAAGGCAATTGCTTTCTTATGTAATGAGTTACTAACATTATACCATTAAGTTGGATGTTGACTCAAATCCTATTTATGAAATTTATATAATTGATCGCAAATAATGTTAGTTTGTTTTGTTATTTAATGGCATATCAACCTTCTCAGATTATTTTACCCCAAATCCATCATTCCAACAAAACAGTAGTGGTACTATTTAACCAATAGCTGAGAGATTGTAAATAAAGGGGAAAACTCTAGAAGTAGAATTTAATATGATTTTTTTAAATAATAGGTTTAAATGTGAATGCATAATCCCATAATTATTAAACTGAAACTTGGATCTGAAATTTTTTTATTCTCTAAGATCATTTTACTACTATGCTTTATCATTTTTGCCATGTTCTAGTGAGATTATATTTTATATATATATCAGCTTGTTGGCCTAGTGGGTAGAGTGTTCGCAATGGTCTGGGAGACCTGGATTTAATCCCTGGTCGCATCATTCCAAAGACTTGAAAAATGGTACTTGATACCTCCTTGCTTAACACTCAGCAATATAAGGTACATATCAAGGGTAAAGTAGAGCAATCCAGGAAAAGGAGTAGTGCCCTTCCCTACACCTCAGTGTAGAAGTTATTGAAAAGGGAGCTTTCTGGTTGCCCTTGACTACAGTCACCAACTTATATATATATATATATATATATATATATATATATATATATACACACAAACATATACAAAAATCAGATTATTAAAATATAGATATACTGAAATATATATAGAATTGGGAATTATGTGTACAAAACCATATCTGTATCATTTTTCTATATTCACTATGCAGTGATTTGTTTTATAAGGATAGGGTGAATGGAAAAATTAAAGGATGTTTTCAAGTAAAAAGAAAATTTATATAGCACAGTATTATAAACAAAGTGCATCTATAAATAGTGTGTTTTGTGTTGTGCAATTGTTTTTGTCTCAATAATATAGAGATATTCTAAATAAAATCATAGATAGTTCATGATTTTAATGGCTGAAGAGAGTTGGATAAAAAAAAATGTGTGTGCATTTATGAGGGTTAGTAAGCTCAGGAAAAATGACAAGCATAACATGAATACAATGATAAAATCACAAACTACATAATACAAATAGAATGCTAGAATCTATCATCAACAATAAGAGCTAGATATTTAATACTAGGGCGAGTCAAGTTTTGCAATATTTTATTAACTTATTTGCTTTATACTTCAACAAAAACAACCTAGCATTTAAAGTGTAGGCCACTGGGTTGAATTGTCAGATACCACCTTTTAACCAGTTCTTTGATCCCATACTAATACCAGTTCTGGTACTTTGAGTCAAAGAACTCCTTCAGTGAAGCTTCCATTTCCTCTTGGTTGTTGAATTACAAAAATGTTGCAAAACTTTTAACACACTCTAGGAAATTAATACATAAACATTTAATAAATTAGTCATTCATATCAAAATGATTAAAACTTTGATTTTTTTTAAAAATCAAAGTTCTAACAATATCGTGTTTACCCACCCCTAAAAGAAAGTGGTAAGATGTGGCAAAATTTTAATTTGATATAAGCCCTACAGGAAGTGACTGTCCCAGTGATGTGGGGGCCAGAGACGAAACCTGTCCAATTAAAGGGGTATAAGGATACAATGAATAGTTATCTTCCTTAGAGGATTGACATATCCATTAGGGCTCTTGTTAAGTGTCACATGCCAGTTCAAGAAATGCATTCTTGTTTTCTATTTGTCTCTGTTCTTTGAACAATAGAAATGTAATCTCCAACCAATAAAAACAGTAAAGCCACCTGGGTGTATTACCAATACATGTCAAGTAAGACTTTCCATTTTTTCCCCTTCCATATACTGCTTGTTGTGTATTCTTTCCTTGTAATGACACCTACATGTATATTGGGCAGATAAAATATTAAATGTTCTTGCATGTATCATTGACTTTAATTCATCTTTCCTTTTGTTGTGTTCAGTTTAAGTGCATCATGATATACTAATGCTAATATTGGTCATTGATGAGAGAGAGAGGACTCAACTAAATATTTTCCCAACCACCAAGCATTCAAACAGGGGTTTCTCAGGTTTCAGGCAATAAACACAACTTTTACTAGTTTTAGACAATGAGGCCAGGTGCTGCCTAGAGGGTTGGCCCTCTGTGACTCACTAAGTGTAGAGGCATCTCAGGCTAAAAGGGCAAAAAGTAATAGCATTGTTCATCATAGTTTAGTCAATAAAATTTTTGTCTGAATTTCTGAGACAAGATATTAATACAATCAGATCGTGCTATAAGTAATACTCAAAATCTGAGAAACAGAATGATATTTTTGCTGTCTTAAAGTTGCTAAAGCCTAACAATACATTCTAGTAAGTGTTCATCCAGTTTTAAAAAGTTACATTGACACAGTATCACTCAAATTAACCCCACCATTATACAGCCCACTCAACTGAAGCTGTAGAATAAACCGACTGCATCTCTGCAAAGGGGTAAGACCCCCAGCACCACCAATGAGTGTCCTGTATATGACATTAAACAATCTGATGGTGAGATTCCAGGAATGTGGAGTACCTCATCATTGCCATTGCTCTCAGGTCCACTCTGGCCCAGAGTTGAAGCATTTGATAGGGTCCTATCTATGGGTCAAATAGAACTGTTTGACATTTAAACTGTGTGCAAGCAAATGACTTATGCTAAACTGAATTGTCTGAAGTAGAACTGTGTTAAAGAATTCAAAGATGGGTTTTAACTTTTGCAGAGAATGTTTTCATCCAAAACATCGTCATTGCAGCAATTTCCCAATACTCTCATAACACTCACTGTCAACAGTACACTCCATCCCACTCAGTAGCTTATTTTTTCCTCATTTATCTTTCTCAGCTCACCCCCTCCTGAGAAATCATGAGACTTTGCTATAATAAAGGAAATGGCTGCTAGACAAACAAATTTCCCTTTTTCACAACAGTCCATCGACAGGTAAGTACGTATTTCTCCATTTTGTTTTGTTACACATTCACCACAAACTGTTAGATCATTTAACTGTGTATAAACAAATGACTGATGGTTGGTTGGTTGGGTTTTATGGCATATCAACCTTTGTAGGTTATCTAACACCTAATTCTTTTTTATGAAAATAATCAGTTCTATTTCAAACAATTCAGTTTAGCATGAGTACACAGTTAAATTGTCAAAAACATTTCTATTTCAAGCTATTCAGTTTATTCAAAACAGTTCTAATTCAGCTAATTCAGTTTAGTATAAGTACAGATTTTATTTACACAGTTAAATGTCAAAACAGTTCTATATTAAACAAATCAGTTTAGTATAAGTACAGTTTCAATGTCAAAAAACAGTTCCATTTCAATTAATTCATCTTAGCACAAGCACGCAGTTTAAATGTAAGTACGGTTTCAGTTCAGCATAAGCACACAGTTTAAATGTAAGTATGGTTTAATTGTCAAAAACATTTCCATTTCAAGCCACCCAGCTCAGTCAAACAATTCAGGTCAGCATAAGTATGCAGTTTAGTTTTATTTAACCCATAGATAGGGCCCTATCAGGTGCTACCATTCCGGGCCAGAGTGGACCTGGGAGCAATGACAATGAAGTCATGCTCCGCATTCTCCAAAGCACCAGAATCACTAGAACCTAACCATCAGATTGTTTAGTGTCATATCAGGACACTCATTGGGTGGGGGGTCTTACCCCTCTGCAGAGGTGCAGTCAGTGTATTCTACAGCAAATGGGCAAATGACTGATGTCACATGGTCTCCCACTGAGAGGAGAGAAATAAAAAATTTCCCCTATCCTTCTGTGTTTGGATTAACAGGCCTCAAAGACTGACCGTTAAAAGGAGGAATAAGGAATGTAGGTCAACTCCTGCCAGTTAAAGGAAATAACGAATCAAGGTCAAGCTATCTGAACTCCGTAACCCCAAGTTGGTTGGATGGAGAAGGGAATATAGAGATCATGATAATAGCCCGAATGAATCGCCTGACAGGGTGAGGAAGAAGAAAGAGGCCAAATGATTGGCCAGAACCCTAAAGCCGGAAGTAACACCCTTTTCGTCAGAGGAAATAGAAAAAGAAAGTATTCAGTTTTAGGACGGAGATTGCCGTGAGAGGACGCATGATCTGATGCCAAACTCCGGGAGAAGAAACAGAAATAAAGTTCTTGGATAGGAGATAACAGATGCCTTCAAGCTGAGCTCTATAGAATCAAGCTAGCCTGTTAAAGAAAATACTCTGTGAAGAAACCCGTCAAAAAAGCTAAGTAAACCTTAAAACCGTTCTCTCCCTCCACCCTTCCGAAGTATTGCAATTGTATGCTCTCCTACTCAATTTAAAGAAAGAAGCATACAGAAAATTATATGCATTAAGAAAAGAAGAGAAATAGAATGAAAAGATTCATTTCATAAACTGTGAACATATGAGTGGACTTTGCTACCTTTTCAAGGTTTAAGAGAAAAGAGAAAAGAAAAGGAAAGAAAGATATTGTGTTTCAATCTTGTCTGCTAGTAATATAGCCGGCGCCTTAATTATTTGCTTGTCCACACATATCAAAACCTTGTTACATTTTAGATGTCTCCCACCATGTCGAAATGTATTCATTGTGTTATTTGCCTATCGAATTGCCTTCTTTTGCATGTTCCTTTTCAGCTTCATTTTCGCCTCAATTTATTCTCGCTAAATGTCTTATTCGCCTTTAAAAACATTACACGGGAAATTGAAATTGTCGACTATGATAAATAATTATATCTAAACCTAGAGGCCCATATCTTCCATTATCCTGGGAGTGGTAGGAAGACGAAGCGGCCTGGTGGGTGAGTGTACTGTGAAATTTGGAAACCCCTTGCCAGCGGCAGTCAGTCTAGCCCCAAATTAACCCCCACATTATCTGCCAGTTCCCATATGCCCGAAAAGGGACTCTTAACTAGGACTTATTTTGCGAGGGATCAAGAGCTAGACTGCCCCGACTTCACACATGCGAAAAATAAACTCCCGTCCTGGGATAAGTATTTTATGCTACATCACACTGATGTTTAATTGAATTGTTAGTGGTACAAAGCAACACTTGAACCATTAAACTGAGTGCAAAAGAATGAGCTTAGGCTCATTTAAAAATGTTATCAACAAAATGTGATTACAAATTATATAAGTAATATATATGTATAAAGAGGATTAGGCATTAAATAACCAACAATGGTTGATATGCCATAAAACCAAACCACCATTATATTTTTAAACCAGTGACTTTTCAGCAAATGGCAAATATGTTGACAAAAATGACATCATCATTTCAGAAATTGAATGTCATATCACTTTTGTCACCTTCAATACCATGAGATGGCTCTAAAGATTTTGGCTAATTAAAGAATTCCACTTTTTATTTTCAAACACTATCCAATAATCACATTTCTTTAGTTTATAGAATAATTAGTCTTAAACATGAAGAGTCTCCACTAAAATAAAAGACTTTTTCTAAAACAGTATTATGAAGTTTGTCATTCATTGGTTGGAAATTACTGATACCAATGGAACCTATATTAATAAAACTAATTAAACAATTTTTTTTCTTTAGCCTAAACGAAAACATTAATTACTGGATGATCTAGAGTTCTACATTCTTTTTAATCAGTTTCGTTTAATAGGGAAGTAAGCTTATAGAAGCGCACTTGTTTCAACCAGATCACCAAAGTTAAGCAAATTAGGTAGGAGACTATATATAAACAGAGTATGTAATGAAAATTACCTGAGAGCTATGTACCAGACTAAGCAAAGCTTAATAAATAACTTTGTTTGGACTAATTTTTTTTTGTTAGATACAACTCTTCTGTCATTTAGTTTGCATATGTTTATATCTATACATAACATAAATAATCCAATCAGTAGATAAAAGCATCATATGGAAGCCCTTAAGCAGGAAAAAACTCACATTAGACTTAAAATAAAATTTTTTAAATAAAACCTAGTTGGAATATCAAGTTTAGAAACAAGTCAATATAAAAGGGTATGGAATTTAAGTACAAGGAAAAGGCTCAAGGCAAACTATAATTCTTCAGAAATAAAATTTAGTGGGTAATTGATATATAAGAATTCAAAATTTAAAAATTCAACCCTTCCGTCCTTGGCAGGATGCAACATAGATAAATTTTTAAGCAGAGTACAGCTAGTTTGAATTCAGAGTTTTCTATCTCATTAACGAGTCACGGTAACAAGGTTAAAGAGCTCAGTCTGCCCAACTATTTAATCTAGAAAGACATAAATCCATTTCCATTAAGAGAATTAATGTGAAATAAAATCAAATAGCCCTATCTAGGATTTGAAACTGGCTTACTGTTATGGTACCTACCTTACAGACTCTAATGAACTCTTCCTATTACTATGAATACTGGGAGAATATTCATCTCGGTGTTGAGTTAACTCCAGCCTAACACTTTGGCAGTCAGACTGAAGTTCAACATTTATTTACCTATGCTGTATTTATACTTTCATTCTATATACTTGTTTCATGTAATACTGAGTTCATGTCTTTCTTCCGGAACTTTTATTGGTCCACAACACTTACAAAGTCGACTTTTTACAGCAATAACGTATGTCAAACATGCCACTAAAAAAAGTTTAAGTAAAGATTTGATACAAATGATTTTTTTCAAATTTGACAAAAACCATGATTATTCAAATCAATAATTCAAGAGCAACAATACTTACGATCGTCTTCTGTGGAAGTTTCTTCACATTCTGTGACACCATTTTCAATCACAACAGTTTCAGTTACTGGTGGAGGTTCTTGGTTGTGTCGCAGATGTTTGAAAAAGTTCTTCTTGAAACGACCCTCAATATTTTCAGTTTTAGGGCTGCTTTCTTTACTACTTGTTCCATTCTGCTTCATTTCCTATAGGGATAAAACAAAATTGACATATTTAAATCTAAGATTTTATTAGATAGATATTAAATATTGACACTAATCTCATTCCATATGTTTACTTTAGTTATATTTTGTTTGTATGGTATATAAACAGAAGACAAAAAAAATGAGTTCTCTCCTTAATCATGATATTTTATAGCAACATGATCCTTGAAGTGTGGTCTATGAAAGATGAGCTCCTGATTTAATAGGGTATGAGTTCACTTCTCTGAAATTACTTATTATTTTCTCCAATTCAAAATGTTCAAAGTTTATCTTAAATGTAATACAAACAGCTAATATTCAATGAAAGAAAATAAGGGTGTGTCGGATAACTGAGTATGTACTTTTATCAAGCCATGAATGAAATATTGTCCAATGTCTAATGCAAATACTTCAACATATCATGAGCATTAACATAGCAGCTTCAAATTTAATACAGGAAATAAAAAGGAACACCTTGGTTGTGGCAGTAGCAAACATAGAAACTTGGAGATAGCCAACTTCTTGAAAATGACAAAGGTCTTTCATGTTCAATGTCTGGAATCTATAAAAATAGATCAATTAGCAGTTTCTTAAGGATTATGACTAAGTCGGCTGTTTTTTCTTCACCATAAGGCAATGAGCAAATAAATAATAAAATTTCAATGACAACTTTTTAAAATGTTTTTAAATCATGGTTTGAACTAATGAATTCAGCTATATGCTTTATATACAAGCAGGAGAATTGTAAATAAATAGATAATAAAATTTATGACAGAGAACATTGTTTAAGTGCAATAAAAAGTAAATATGTTTAGTCATAGTTTAATTGATTAGTTGGGTTTTATGGCATATCAACCATTGTAGGTTATTTAATAACAAATCCTGTTTATACATATATATTAAATACATATGATTTGAAAACACATTTTGTTTAAGATTTTTAAATGAGCCAAAGCTCCATTTTTTGCACTCAGTTAAATGGTTTCAAGTATTCCTATCTAATGTAAATAATTATTTATGATTAATCTTGTTTGTTTGATTGTATTGTTTTATAGCACATTAACCTCATCCGTCATTTAATGCTGAATAGAGTTAAGGAAAATAATTCTGAAAAGAAATTCAAAGAAGAGGTCTTAGGAATTAATGATGAACTTTAGATAATTCGTTGGTTATTTGTTTTTATTAGGAGTTTATTTGTAGGGAATCATGATCATAAAAACAAAAAAAGGAAGGGTTTATAGAAGTAATTTGGTCTCATGGTAAATTTCTTTAGATTTTTGTGTATAAGTTCACTGTTTTTAGAAATGATATCACATTATTTATTTCAGTGTTTTGGAACAGTACCTTCATATTGTTTGCACTATAGAAGGTTTTTCTTATATGGGCTAAATCGGTACATTCGATGAGAATGTGCTTCACAGTGTATTTGGTTAGGGGTTAGAGTGTTCGCCAATGGCCCGGGAGACCTAGGTTCAATCCCAGGTCGAGTCATACCAAAGACTCAAAAAATGGTACTTGATACCTCCTTGCTTAACACTCAGCATTATAAGGTACGGATCAAGGGTAAAGTAGAGCAATCCAGGGAAGGAGTAGCGCCCTCCCCTAAACATTGGTGTAGTAGCTATCGAAAAGGGAGCCTTCGGGTTACCCTCGACTATGGTCACCAACTTTACTTACTTACCTGAAATGAAAAACTTTGCGTGCCAGATTTGTTGGACATGACTTTATTTTGACGTAGTACTGAAGGGCCAGTTTGCAGCTTCTAATATTTGCAGGAGCTTCATTAGCCTCTGCATATAAGCTCTCAGCTCGGGATGTTCTAAAGGTTCCAAGCACTAACCTTAAGCCTCCATGATAGATTGGGTCAAGGGTTTTCAAGTAGCTCTTTCTAGCTGATCCATACATGATACTGCCATAGTCCAATTTTGATCTAACTAATGATCTATATAATAATAATAATAATAATAATATAGTATTTCAGTCAGCTCCTCATTCTTTGTGGGCCACCACATGCAGCAGTTGCAATGTTTTGTTGCATTTCATTTTTAGATATTTTAAGTGTGGAACAAAGATCAGTTTCTAGTCAACTATTATCCCCAGATATTTATACTCATCTACAACTGGGATCTCAACACCATCGAGTTTCAGACTGGGGTCATTACGCAATTTTCTTTTTTGACAAAAATTGACACATTTTGCTTTTGTTTCAGAGAACTTGAAACCATTTACTGTTGCCCATCTGCTGATTTTTGTTCAATTGTGTGGATATATTTCGATTTGCAACATATCATGAGGTCATCCACATATAGAGACTCATCGATTCTGGGCAGTAACTCCTTGGTGATATTATTTATCTTTATATTGAACAGGATTACAGATAGTATACTGCCCTGTGGGACACCCTCTTCCTGATTTTTTACACTTGAAAATGTGGTATCAACATGAACTCTGAATTTTCTATCAGATAAGAAATGACCAATCTATTATTTTCCACATGATTAAATGGTACCAAGTATTGCTATGTATCTCTAACAATACAATTAGATATCAGTCATTTGTTTACACACAGTTAAATGGTCAATCAGTTCTATTACTAACAATTCAATTTATCATAAGTCATTTGTTTGCACAGTTTAAATGTCAAACAGTTCTATTTGATCCATAGATAGGACTGTCAGGTGCTACCACTCCAGGTTAGAGTGGATCTAGGAGTGATGGCAATGAAAGCGTACTCCACATAACCCAAAGCTCAAGCATTACTGGAACCTCAAAATCAGATCATTTAGTGTCATATACAGGACACTTGTTGGGGTGAGGCCTTACCCTTCTGCAGAGATGCAGTTGCTGTATTCTACAGTCCCAGCCGATTGGGCTCTGGTTTAATTGATGAATGTTTTTAAAGAATCATAGTTTATTGTATAGACAAGGAAAAGGCTATTTCGAATATGATTCACTATATTCAGCAATTCTATTTCAGCAAGTCATTTAAGGAGTTAAAGTTAAGAGCCAGGCAATGAAGTTAAGCAATCAGTTGAAATACATTCATTTCATTGGTCAATTTGCTAGTAGAAGGACTGCTGTCAAAAAAAAAAAAAAAAAAAAAAAAAAAAGGAAAAATTAAGCTAACTGAGGAACTGTATTGCAAATCTTCAAAAAAAAAAAAAAAATTGGTATTGAGATCCAACCCAAGCTATAACCAAATGCAAATAAAAGCATGTTATACATATAAAACAGCAATTTTCATCTATTTCTTGTTGCAACAATCTAGTCATTTTCTTCACATTTGTTTTTTTTAATGAAACTACCATAGACTTTTGTAGTTTTAACCAACACCAAGAGCCATTTTCTTGTTCAATAAAATCAATAACATATATCACAGAAGTCAGTGAGAGATTGACTCAGAGGCCCACACAAGGATTGGTTAACAAGAATAATGCTGAACAGAATAATTTTTTAAGGACCAGGTTGAAAAGTTTTCAATCATCCACCATGTTCAGCAAATAGAGTACCTTCAGATTACTATTTATTCTAATCTTGACTAAATAAGATTAATAAAAATTTCAATTCCCTAGAAATCTGAAAAAGGTACTTTAACCAATTCCTTGCTCAGAAAGGTTCAATATTCTATAGAGATGGAATCAAAGTTGCTTAAAAAATAAAAGATAGTGGAACTTGTTCAATAAAGTTAATGTCAACAAACAAACAAAAAAGAATTAATCTTATTTTTTACTTATAAACCAAATAAACTTTTTGTTTAGGCTAATACATTAAAAGTATTCCAAGATATTTCTAAAAAAAGTTCATATTAAAAAAAAATGATCAGATTCTATAGCAGAAAAATAACCAAACAAACTACTGTGTTAGCAAGATTTGAGTGAGGAAAAAAAAGGAACATTGCCAAATGAAGTTTCTTTAGCAAACTTTCTTGGACAACAATCAAATAATGCAATTTTATCATGCATTTCTTTGATATGAAAAGGAAAAGAAAATGGTGTAAGCCTCAGTGAACAAACAAATAAAAAAAATATCAGATTTCATTTCTTTTTTAACACTTCCCTCATGTACACAGAAAAAATTCCTGGACTGGCTATTCAGCTTTTTAACTTCTGCAATAATACTGTAAAACAACTGGTCAAATCTGAAAATTTGTCAGAATGATCAGGAAAAAGCTGCTCCATAAAAAAACAAAAATTTCTTTTTTGTCTAGATTAGAAGCAAGCATATCAACTGAAATATTTGGTTAGTGCAAAAGTAATAACATTTTTGTTATTTAAAAATTTGATGCATACTTTGAAATAAACTATTAACTATATCCATATAAAATACTATTTCAAAGTGCAAACTATTGGTGCAACTAAAGAGCAGTTACTGTGAAATGGTTAAGTGAACTTATTTTTCTTGTACATTGACTAAATGACTAATTTGTGGCTTTGTTTAACTGTTGCTATCTAGTCTACCAATGTTCTATCACTGCGTTGGGCTTTCAGAGATAAGATCCATTTTTATTATAAATCACAGAATTGACTGTCAAAAAGTCAGAAATCCCAAATACACACACACACAAATTAGAATTTGAAATTCAAGTCACTAAGCAGAGGTCAGCTCTCCAAATCTTCATTGTCAATAAAATTGACTTTTGCAAACTCTTTTCTCCACTGTTTATTCTTGTCTTTTTTGACTGTCAAATCAAAAATTGAAAAAGCAAATTCAAATTATTTTATTGTATGAATTCAAAATATAGCATAGAAACAAAAGCTGTACACATTATCAACAAAGTATTTGGCCAGGAGACCATTAATAGGCATACAGCTCAATACTGATTCCAAATATTTCATAACACAGACATTTCTAGACAAAATCCATAGATACACCAATCATAGATAGAAATGTTGAACAATACAGAGATAATTCCCTCATAATCCAAGGGCACTATGCAAATAAAATGGTACAAGTTGTCATTTTTCAAGATATATTTTTAAAATACACTTGTGTAGGTTGGTTGGTTGGGTTTTAGGGCATATCAATGTTTGTAGGTTATTTAATGCCAAATCAATTTTTATGCAAAAATCAGTTCAATTTCAAACAATTCAGTTTAGCATGAGTATACAGTTTAATTGTCAAAAACATTTCTATTTCAAGCTATTCAGTTTATTCAAACAGTTCTAATTCAGCTAAGTATGGCATAATGGTTAGAGTGTTCGCCAATGACCCAGGGGACACGGGTTCAATTGCAGGTCAAGTCATACCAAAGACAAAAAATGGTACTTGATGCTACCTTGCTTAACACTCGGCATTATAAGGTAAGAATCAAGGGTAAAGTGAGGCAATCCAGGGAAAGGAGTGAGGCAATCCAGGGAAAGGAGTGAGGCAATCCAGGTAAAGGAGTAATGCCCTCCCCTACACCTTGGTGTAGTAGCTATCGAAAACGGAGTCTTCAGGTCACTCTCGACTAAGGTTGCAAACTTTACTTTAAAAGTCAAAACAGTTCTTTATTAAATAGTTTAGTGTAAGTACTCATTTTAATTGTCAAAAACATTTCTATTTCAAGCTATACAGTTTAGTCAAACGGTTCTAATTAAAACAATTCAGGTTAGCATAAGTATGCAGTTTAGTTTTATTTAAACCATAGTTAGGGCCCTATCAGGTGCTACCATTCTGGGCCAGAGTGGACCTGGGAGCAATGACAATGAAGTGGTGCTCCACATTCCCCAAAGCCTAGCATCACTGGAACCTCACCATCAGATAGTTTAGTTTCATATACAGGACACTCGTTGGGGGAAGGGGTCTTACAGAAATGCAGTTGGTGTATTCTGCAGTCCCAGCCAACTGGGCAATACACTTGTGTAGTAAATCTTATAAAAAAATCTTTTTTCATGAAAATTGAGACAAAATAATAGAGAATTTACAAATAACATTGTGGAAAATTTTAATCTAAAACAGAAACATAATAAAATCATTTCTTTCCAATCTCTTATAAGAAATTAGATATATTATTAGATGCATTTCTAAATTAGGAGTTATGTAGAGATTTGCATTACATGCACCATTTCATCACAGAGTATAAATATTAGACAAATGAAGCTTTTGTCATGCTCTTAACTTTCATTATTAATAATGAATTTAAATTGCTTTGGTTGACAGGCTTTAACATCCACATTTCAAAAATAAAACTCAATACAAAATGAAGTCACTCGTAGAAGGATGGTTGGTTGGTTATGTTTTGGCATTGCAACCATGATGGGTTATTTAATGCCAAATTCTGTTTATGAATATGATTTTTAAGGGAATAGTTTGCAGGTAAAATCTTTTTTAAATGAGCCATAGCTCATTTGTTTGCACACAAGTAAATAGTTTCAACAATTGCTATTTATTGTTTTTACACAGTTAAATGGTTTCAAGTATTGCTATATGAAACTAATAGTTCAATCTAACATAAATCATATGTTTTTACAGAGTTAAATTGTTTCAAGTATAATAAATGATTAAATGGTTCTATTTAACCCATAGATGGGACTCTAACAGGTACTACCACTCCAGGTCAGAGTGGACTTGGAAGTAATGGCAATGAAAAGATACTCCACATTCTCCAAAACTCCAGGATTGATGCTTTGCTATCAGATTGTTGAGTGTCATATACAGGACACATTGGTAGGGGTCTTACCCCTTTGTGGAAAATACAGTTGCCATATTCTACAGCTCCAGCTGACTACACTGTCACAAGTGGATGAAGTAG
Organism: Sepioteuthis lessoniana; assembly: GCA_963585895.1. Classification (NCBI taxonomy): domain Eukaryota; kingdom Metazoa; phylum Mollusca; class Cephalopoda; order Myopsida; family Loliginidae; genus Sepioteuthis; species Sepioteuthis lessoniana. The sequence goes on from OY757904.1 coordinate 45,538,754, forward strand.
AATAAGAAAATATATTTTTGCATAAATAGCAAGTCACCTAGAAAATTAGAAAAAAATTATCTTCATATCAGACAAAGTTAATCTGACAACTCTAGTCTACTGAACCAAGAATTAATTAATCTGAAAAGGACAATTCAGTCTCATATCAGTGTGTATATATATATATATATGAAACTTCTACCTGTCACAATTAATGACCTATGAGATCTAATGAGTGTGGATAGTATGTTTGAAACTGCTGATCAAATGAACCAATATAGATTTAGTTATACCTTAATAACACTTGTCATTATTTTTGTAAAATATTAATTTGGAGCTCTATGAGTTTTTATGATTATATATATATAATAAAAATTAGACTTCTAAATATAAACTACTGGAATATATCTTTAAGACGTTTATGAAAACTTAATATATGATTTCAACATGTGTGTGGTATGATGGATACTGTCATAGGAAATGGACATGGTGACCAGAGTTCAATTCCTGAACAAGACCACCAACATTTCATAGAGCTAATACTCTTGGAAAGGTGTGAATCCAACTATTCTCTCTTCAGCTATGAGTAAATAGTAGGGTAGACTGCGTTTTTTTAATCTCAGTAAGGCAACCAGTCTAGGAGAAGGAAAACTTTCAATTCAAATCTGTTAAACTAAGTATAAATATTGACCTTCTGTTGCATCCTGCATGTGCAGAGGGGTTGGTAAATATGTATGTTATCTTGTCATACAATTCAAATCAATATCATTGAATTGATAATTCATAATTGAGAGTTTGTACACTGACTTTTTGCAGTGTAATGATGGTTCAAGTCAGTTAATAAAAATTTACACCATTGAATTAATGCTTCATTGCAATGTATCATTAACAATTCAATTAAACATCAGTCATTTATCTATATACAGTTAAATGATCAAACAGTTTTACTTTTAACAATTCAATTTAGCATAAGTCACTTGTTTGCACTCAGTTTAAATGTCAGTTCTATTTGAGCCATAGATAGGACCCTATAAGGTGCTACCACTCCAGACCAGAGTAGACCTGGCAATGAAAGGGTACTCTGCATTCCCCAAAGCTCCAGCATTTCTGGAGCCTTACCATCAGATTGTTTAGTATCATATTCAGGACACTAGTTGGGGTGGGGGAGTCTTAACCCTCTGCAGAGATGCAGTTGGTATATTCTACAGCCTCAGCCAACTGAGCTGGATAGGATTATGGATTTATTAGCTCTAGTTATTAGTGAGAGTGCATATATATATATATATATATATATATATATATATATATATATATATATTACACACATGTCTACAGAGTCAGAATAATCTATCAATTTTGCTCTTCTTAGTGTATTGAGCACTCTTATGCTTACCTTAGGGAATTCTGTCACAATTTTTTCATTTGGGTAGGTATGTGTTATTGGTTGATTATTTTCAAGTACTATATATGTTTTTAATCTTTTTTTATGTAATTTTTTTCCTCCATATATCAGTTTATGTAATATATTTTTTATTTGCAAAATGTATCATCTGGGTTTTTTTTTCACGCCATCAGAAATATTGAATAGTTATTAAAAAATAATTAAGATTATATATATATATATATATATATATATATATATATATATATATATATATATATAATGTAAACTTCAAACTTTCACCTAGTTCTTTAATATTTCTACATTTTGAGCCTCATTAAATAAACTAAGCTGAACAAAGTACAAGTTTACAGTTAAATATAACTTTCAATATTTATGACATGATTAAAAAAAATTCCTTTGAATGTAGATCAGATTTTTAGGACCTATTAAAAATAAAGAGTGATGAAAAGTAAACTAATTCCTCATTTGAGTTCATTTTTTTTATATGCTATTTAAAAATATACAAATCTTTGATGGAATAGAATTTTTATTATATAAATTAGGCCACAGATATTGCTTGTACCATGTAACCTGGTAAGTTTGGTTTATTTAATGGGATTTCAAACCCTTGGTTTATTTAAGGTCAAAATATGATACAAATCATTGGCCTAACAAGTAGAGTGTTTGCTAATGGTCCAAGAGACCAAGGTTCAATCCCAGGTCAAGTCATACCAAAGACTCACAAAATGGTACTTGATGCCGCCTTGCTTAACACTCAGCATTATAAGGGAAGGATCATGGGTAAAGTGGAGTAATCCAGGGAATGGAGTAGCACCCTCCTCACACCTTGGTGTAGTAGCAATTGAAAAGGGAGCCTTTGGGTGACCCTCGACTACGGTCGCCAAATTAACTTTTTACTTTATGATACAAATAATTTGCACAGTTATCTAGTTTGAAGTATTCTTATCTAATACTAACAATTTTCAAACATCTATTTAACCCATAGATAGGACCCAAACAGGTACAACAACTCCAGATCAGATAGTACCCGAATATAATGACAATGAAGCGATACCCCTCACAATCTGGAGAAGTCTCCATGGCATGATGGCCAAAGTGCTGAACTGAAAGATTGTAGTAAGCAAGTTCAAACTCCAGTTGCATTATCACATTCCCTTTCAGATTGATACCATTGGGAAAGGTATGAGCCCCCTTAACCCTCAAGCTTTAGGGTTAAATAATATCACTACTGTTTCTCAACAGGGATGGAATTGGGCATTGAATAACTCATGAAGGTTAATATCACATTAAAAGAAAACAAAAAAAAATCCACTGTCCTTAGAGTTTCAGAACAGGATGCAGTTTAGAGTCATACTCTAGATACCCTTTTTATGGGAAAGGTCTTAACTCTTAGCAGGCGATTCAATTATAGACCCTGTTAATGACAAGATTAACCCAGTAGAACCTATCACATGTTCCTTAAAACAGAGATGGGCACCACCAAGAAGAAATGACATGAAGGGAAATAGTATGGCATCTCAAACAATTAATGGCATTGGATACATCCATCCAAAACAATATATCATCATACCCCTTTTGTAAATCTCTTACCTACTCAAACATATTCACTTTAATGTATAATCAAAAAGTCTATGCTAAGATCTGCTGTACATTCATAATTTGAAGTATCATGCTATTTCTAATGATCTAGCAATCAGAGAGAGCAAAATATAGTTTTTAGCAGCATGCTTGGTTAATGAAATGCATTCGACCCCCAGTAAATAAAAGATTAAGTTTAACAATATATAAATCAGTAGTAAGACAATTATTTTCTGTGGTTTTGATTGATTTATTTTAATCGTATATCAACTTGTCTAGGGTTATTTTATGCCTAGAGGTTAAGGGATTTGTGTTTATTGTACATTTATATTTACATTTTTTGTGTAGTTGTTTAAGAGTTTTTGCACATCATTATATATCTAATGCAAATAATTTGCACGTACTTGTATGATATCAAGTATTCCTATCTAATATCAATAATTAGATGGTTTCAAGTAATTATTTCTATTCAATAATAGTCAATTGTTTGCCAACAGTTACATGTGTAACATACTCATATGCCAGCAGAAACATAGTCAACACAATAATGACGAACGGACAGTTCTTTAGAAAAATATACCTCTCACACTTTATTTGAAATGGTACGAAAGGGTTAGGAAGGGGTTATTGTTCGAGAGGCGAGTTGAAGACTGAACAAAACTGCAAGATATTGACCCCCAGCTCTTCTGGCTATAGCAGCACTTCTTTTTCATCCTGCAGGGCTGCTCAACCAGGGGGACCTGAGGGCCCAGCTCTCTGCTGGGTCTGGTTCTCACTGCTTCAAACTGCAACAACTGACTCCAAACTCTAATCTCCAACTAACTGAACTCGTCCGTCGCACTGGGTTATATCATTATTGGATACCCACCCGCTTCTTGTGAGCATCACATTTGCACTCAATTCAACCTGTCAACAGTAAAGATTATACCCTGATATTTTCGACTGGATGCACCTGTTACTTACACAGGCGCATTTCTTATTTGACTGCTCGGCTGGGTCAGAGGTCAATATGTCACACATGATTTCAAGTAACTAATAATAATCCATAGTAAACAATTATAACTTTAAGTAACCATTTTTAATACAAATGATTTAGTTATATTGCATCAAGTATTCCTATAGAATATGAATTATTTTTAAACCTATCTATTTGATCCAAAGATAAAACCTAACAGATACAAATACTGAGGGCTACTGTGGATCTAATAATAATAGCAATGAAGGGGTACTCCATACTCTCCAGAACACCAAAATTAGAGCCTCACCCTCAGATGCAGTTTAGGGTCATACCCAAAGCACTGCTGATTTTTGCTCACAGTAAATACAAGCAGCTGGAGGTGAACTTTTAGAAAATTTCAACTATTTCAGGAATAGCATGGAAGTTAGGTAGAAATCAGGCCCACACATAAATCATTCTCTCTACTTTATTTCTCATAAATTATTTATATTATTCAGGTTGCTAGGATTTTATGCAGAGTGTACATTCCGAAAGAAGGCAGTGTAAATAGAATAGGCACAAAATCTACAAATTAAATGATTAGAGGGTTTTTCATTGAAATTATAAGTTTTTAATGATAAATATAAAATAGTTCCTTGGTTGTTTGGGTTTTATCAACGTTTGTAGGTTAATTAATGCCTAATCCATTTTTATACAAATAATCAGTTCTATTTTAAACAATTCAGTTTAGCATGAGTACACAGTTTAATTGTCAAAAACATTTCTATTTCAAGCTATTCAGTTTATTCAAACAGTTCTAATTAAGCTAATTCAGTTTAGTATAAGTACAGAGTTTGTTTACACACAGTTAAATGTCTAGTTTTGTGTAAGTACACTTTCAATGTCAAAAAACAGTTCCATTTCAAACAATTCAGTTTAGCATAAGCACGCAGTTTAAATGTAAGTACAGTTTAATTGTCAAAAACATTTCTATTCCAAGCTATTCAGTTTAGTCAAACAGTTCTAATTCAAACAATTCAGGTTAGCATAAGTATGCAGTTAGTTCTATTTAACCCATAAATAGGCTCCTATCAGGGGCAACCATTTCAGGCAGGAGCAGACCTGGGAGCAATGGCAATGAAGGGGTGCTCCACATTCCCCAAAGCCCCAGCATCACTGAAACCTCACCATAAGATTGTTTAGTGTCATATCCAGGACACGCATTGGGGGGGGGTCTTATCCCCTCTGTAGAGGTGCAGTCAGTGTATTCTACAGCCTCAGCTAACTGGGCAACATACAGAGTTAAAGTCAAAACAGTTTTATTTCAGATAATTCAGCTTAGCATAAGTACACTGTTTAGATGTCAAAACAGTTCTATTTTAAACAATTCAGTTTAGCATAAATATGCAGTTCAGATACAAAAAACAGTAAAGTCAAGAAACCACAGTTTAGTTCTATTTAATCCCTTAGATAGAACCCTTATCAGGTGCTACCACTCCGGGCCAGAGTGGACATGGGAGCGATGATGGGGTACTCTGCATTCCCCAAAGCTCCAGCCTTACTAGAACCTCACCATCAGATTGTTTAGTGTCATATACAGGACATTCATTTGGGGGGTGGTTCTTACCCCTCTGCAGTGAAGCAGTCAGTGTATTCTACAGCCCCAGCCAACTGGGCAAAATATAAAATAAACTTATTATTTTGATACATAAAATAAAATAAAAAAACACCATTTAATTTGTTTCACAGTGAAAATCAAATTAAGGATTGATTTTTGCCTATCTAAAGTAATTTTATGCTTCAAGTTTAGGAAATTTCATACATTGTAAATTTATATATACATTTTTTGTGTAGATGTTTCTTGAGTTTTTTTGTTTTGCTAACAATCCTATCAAATAGGAATAATTTTTAAACAGGTCTAATTGAACCATCATTGTGGACCTGTGAGTAATGGCAGAGCTACAGCCTCAGCTTCACCATCAGATCGAGTTTAATGTAATACCCAAGACACTTATTTTTATAAGAACAGGGTCTTACCTCTCTACAGGGGATACAATCAAAATATTTGAAACCCTACCAGCAAGTGAGATAATTTTAAGAGTTTTTTAAATTTTTATCTTCCATGTTTTGTTATACAAGCTACAAATATGGAAAAAAAAAAACATTCTCTCAAAAACTATGAAATTTACAAAAAGTGTACTAATTGATGGCAATAACTCATTTGGTTAAAAAATGTTCTGATGGTTTGTAAAGAATAGTTGACTGTTCCCTTAATACTCGTAATGTAGTCTTTAGAAATACATCTAAGAGACACATTGGAGTGAATATACAGTAATATTATGTATCTGTTGTTATTGGAGGTTTAAAGTTTTCCAACATCAGACACCAGGCAATCCAACCAGAGCTAATAAATCCCCAAATGATATTCCAACAATTATACACCAATTATTTCTCCAAGGTATGATTAGGCCTATTGATCCTTTATGCATTTCATTCCCTAGTTTAAAATCACAATCAACCAATGGGATTCAGTGTCTGGCCTCCACTTTAGATACATCAATTACATATTCTAGGGAAAAGATTCAGATTTCTAGTTGATTGTGTTACAACAAATGTAAGATAGGTTTCTTGAAAAGATTTACTAGGGCGAGTCAAAAGTTTTGCAATATTTTGGTAGTGTGAGGCCCAGATTGGCAGCTCTGGATGCTTCTGCTGATGTTATAAAGGTGACAAACTATACTGGACTGTGAAATGCCAAACTCACCTGATACTCTCTGGGTGCTCATCAGTGGATTTATCTCTATGGCTTGAAACATGGTCTCAGATTCAATGGTTTGAGGCCTACATAAGCTGACCTGATTGTCAACGTTCTTGCAACCAAATTAAAATTTCTTGAATCATCTGGTTACTCTATTGTGGT
>OY757904.1:45550572-45630572 GCA_963585895.1 Sepioteuthis lessoniana
TACCACTCCAGACTAGAGTGAACCTGGAAGTAATGGCAATGAAAGAGTACTTTACATGCTTCAAAGCTCAAAGACTAGTGTTACCATCAGATGGTTTAGGGTTATACCCAAGATACTTGGTGGGAGTGGGGTTCTTACCCCTTTGATGATGTGCAGTCAACATATTTTACAGTCTCAACCAACAGGGCTCAGTTAGCCAAAGAAAAAAAAAAAAAAAAAACTGTTACAATATAAAAGAGATATTTTTCTAATTGGTTAAAAAAAAAGAAAATAGAAAAAAAAAAGAAGAGAAATGTAAGAATTTCTGATTAGTAAAGCAATTTACTGATTCCAAACAAAAATAATAATTTGCATATAATCACACATTTTAACCTTTGGCACTTGTAAGCCTGATATGTAAGACAGCTATTTTAGTATACACTATATGTCCAGAATTTTGTGTTGAGATCTATTTTATCATACACAGTAAGTCTGATAACTCAGACTTAGGGAAATCAAACACAGCACCCTGCAGAATAATAACCAGGAGTTAAAATTGTCAGCATCCAGGTGCTAGCAGGAGTAAACAGATTGGAGGTATAAACATAGGCTGCAACAACTGACAAAGAGAGAGATTATATTCAGAAATTGCAACAATACCAGAGGCAATGACAAGGCATTTAGAGGATATAATCTTTACAACAAAATGATTACAATGAAAAAAAAAAAAAAAAATTGCATATATTTTTCTTTAAGAAAAATTAGATTTTGAATAGGAGCTATTGCATTTTTTCTTATTTACATTTCAAATCTGAGAGCGCATTCTGCTGGAGTAATAGTCCTAATAAAAACCCTTTGTTAAAATTCATATTCTTTCTTTAAGAGAAAAAAACCTCTCAAATTAAAGCAAGTTTTGAATGCATTTAGTGAATTTTGTGACATTAATTACATGGTATCCGAGGGCCAAAAAGGACTTAGGGTCCAAATGGTTAACACTAAAAATTAACATTTAATTTTGAGAAAAAATAAAAAATTACTTCAACACAAGCATTCATGAAAAAAAGGAAAGCAGGCAAGAATCAATAAGGTTTGTTTTCCTTTATTCACTGTCATATCAATGCCTTATCGGTTATTTAGATTTTTTTAACCAGCTCATTGGCATAATGGTTAAAGTGTTTACTAATGTTCTGGGAGACTGAGTTTCAGTCCCAGGTCGAGTCATATGAAAGATTCAAAAAATGGTACTTGATGCCTCCTTGTTTAGCACATAGCATTATAAAGTAAAGATCAAAGGTAAGTGGAGCAATCAAGGCAAAGGAGTAGTGCCCTCCCTTATACATCAGTGTAGTAGCTATTGAAAAGGGAGCCTTCAGGTCGCCCTTGACAACAGTCAGCCAACTTACTCGCTTAGATTCTTTTGTAAATGTTATGCAGGAATTCTGTGATGCATTTGTTGTAATATCTATTTTTCTATCTCATTTAAGTAATAAAAAATAAGAACACAAGGATTATCAGTGAAAAATGTTGAAAAAAAAAAAAGAGTATATAATATCTACTTATAGTAATTACTTAATTGCCTTATTCAAGTATTGAGTCTGCTGATAACCCAATGAATAAAAATGACCTACTTGATAAGAAGCTTATAATCTTGGATCAAAGCATAGAAAGAACACTAGGAGATGTGGTGGGGGGAAAGAAACAATTACAAGGTTAGTACTCAGGTCAAATAAACCCTTTTAAATTATAAAGAATGTGAATGGTCTATTGACTAAATAAAAATGATTTTGAAGCCGATCAAGCAAAATGCAAAGATTTACAAAGGTTAATTGATAAGGCTTGTAATCCAATGAAAAGTTTTTAACCAGAGAGAAATGAAACTAGTATTAGAGTTAAATAAATATATTTCTCTTAAAAGTTATCAGGTTATTTTTTTTCTTTCAACACAGTGACCATTTAGAGCAACATATTTTCTAAAAGTTCTAGTGACTTTTTCATTTTGTCTAAGAAAAAATACAGTGATAGTTTAGTTTTGATCCAATTACACACAACAACTGATGAAAAATGTTAATCTTTCAACAGAGTATGATAAACAGAGTAAAAAAAAAAGTGCTCAATAATCATTAGGTAGAGCATGGTATAATTACCATAGTATAAAAAACTAAAAAAAGTGATCAATATTCATCAGATAGAGCAAATACAGCAGCATTAAATCAATATTAAAAATATTTTTCCTCCAGTTCTCCATATTTCAGGCTATTTTGTATCATCAAATCTTGGTTTGTTTGGTTTCTTTGTTTAATGGCAATTCAAACTTTGTGAGTTATTTAATGCCAGAGCATCCTGGTAGAAGCACAGTAGTGATACTATTTAATCCTTAGCTGGGAGGATAAGAGAATATATATCTTTCCCAAGGGTATTAGCCTGAAAGTAAATACAACATTGTGATTGGTGCTTGAACTCACTTTGATGCCATAGTTTAGGATACACCATTTTTTATTGCAGGAGTATAAGACTTCCCAGCAGGGAATACAGCATATTCTAAATCTCACAAACAAGGCAGAGAGACATTTAAAAAGGCAGTCTTCTCCTGCGATTAGCTTCAAAGCTAGATGTAACTTGTGTATCAATGAAAAAATTAGTATAATCAATTTCAGAGATCGCGTACTACTGTTAAATGAACAAAATGAACTCGTGTTTAAATGTAGACATAAACGAAAATACAAATTATCCTAACTGAGGGCCACTGAGGCCTCCATTCTAGGCAATAGCTAGAACAGCGATGAGAATTTTATTAGAATTTAATAATAATTCAGTAGTTGATATCATTAAGGATGGAGAGATTTATATATAGATGATGATTCTGTGAACCTCAGATATCAATTCAAAAATTAAGGCTTTTGTTTCTAGAGTAGTTAATTCCCTTTGACTATTTTTAGGGTTAATTAAAAGCACCTGGTAATTGCTGAAAAAAGTTTTTTACTTTTATTCTATTTATCTTGATTCTAATTTAATTTAAGGGGAATACCAAAAATCATACCAGCTGAGATAATCAACATATGTATTAGGAGTAAATGAAGAATATATATGGGGATAGTCATTTATGAGCTTAGATGATTTAGAAAATCCCATCTGCTATGATTGTGCTCTGATTGGGATGGGTTGACCTACAGGAACACCCTGCTCCTGTTTCTTAATGTTTATAACACCTATTGTTTTGACCCTTCTGCCCTCACCTGAGAATCAAATTTTTTTTTTTTTTTTACTTGTACACATATGAACTGTAATTCCACTTTTGCTGTTCTGCAACCTCAACTCTAACATCTGTCACCTGAAAAGAGAGTATAATAATATTGTCCGTCGAAATAAATTTGTAATGACAACTTAACCAGGTTTGAGTTTCCTTGTAATTGCACTATATACACTCTAAATGTAAATACCTGCAAGGGAATAAGTGATGTAACAATAGCCATACATTGAGCACTCACATAAATTTATATGATATACCTCATATATTCTATTCAGGAATAATCCATACCCACTGTCTTCGTGTACCATATTCGCAATTAACGGTATGTGCGAAATGGACATATAATGTTCATAACGATAGAATATATAAAGAACAGGAATCTCAAAAACACGTAACTACTTCTTGTTCAGGTACGAGACCTTTTTATTAACTTTGAGTTAAAGGTTTCGACGTAAGGAGGAGAGACACAATCTTCTATGCTGTCTTATTCATTTGGCCCCCAACTCGAGCGGCCCCACCCATAGGGCGCAAACTCGCGTCTGCGAGCTCCAAACTCGATCCTTCTCGTTTGGCGTCTAAAAACCGACTCTTATTTTCTTCAAATTCTCACACAAACTTCCGCGTGCTTCCAGTGCGTGACGTCACCCGCACCTTGTCACCCAGTATCGTCTCGGACTGTTATGACATCTGAGTGACACCTCCACCCGCGTTAACACCTGCTTCAATCTTACACCCAACCAACCCATGTTCTGAGCCGAAAGGTTCTCAGCCTAACTAAACTCAAAGGCATGAACCGAAATCCCTCAGCAATTTCATAACATTCGGACGCTGACTGGATATTACTCATTATATATATATATATAATTCATATAATATAATTTATTATATTATTGATAATATATATATATATATATATATATATATATATTGATAATTTATCATCACTAAAGTATATATATATATATATATATATATATATATATATATATGTGTACACACACACACACACTACTACTAGTAAACAAATTCACCTACCTAGGAAGCAGCGTCTTATCAACCGAAAAAGACATTGACACACGACTAATGAAAGCATGGACAGCTATTGATAGGCTCTCGATCATATGGAAATTAGACCTGACCGATAAAATGAAACGCAGTTTCTTCCAGGCAGTGGGCGTATCGATACTGCTATATGGATGCACTACTTGGACGCTAACTAAACAGCTGAAGAAGAAGCTAGACGGCAATTACACAAGAATGTTGAGAGCAATATTGAACAAGTCCTGGTGGCAACACCCCACAAGACACCAACTATACGGCCATTTGCCTCCCATCACGAAAACTATACAAGTTAGACGAACCAGACACGCAGGACACTGCTGGAGAAGCAAGGACGAACTCATCAGTGATGTACTCCTATGGACCCCCGCATATGGCCAAGCAAAAGCAGGATGACCAGCTCGAACATACATACAGCAGCTATGCAAGGATATGAGATGTCGCTCTGAAGAGCTGCCAAAAGTGATGAATGATAGGGAGAAGTGGCTAGAGAGGGTCAGGGATATCCGTGCTAGCAGCATGACATGATGATATATATATATACCCACACATACTTCAGTGATGATAAATTATCAATACTACTAATGTGGAAGTAAATATGCAGAAAAACAAAGTAATCTAAAAGTGATTAATTTATTATGTCAGCTTTCCTATGAAATAAATTCATCATTTTTGGATTACTTCGTTATTCGATTTTTTCCATACTTCTAAAGTGTAAAAACAATAACATGATGCTAACAAATTATAGACAAGGTAGAGACTGAGTTATAGGTATAATTTAGGCTTCAGCAATACAAATGGCTGTTATAGCTTAGCGATAATGCAGCTCACATGGATAACCAAGCTACCCCAGGCAAATAATTATAATATAATTATAAAATTTTAAACAAATTTCTTGATTTTATCACTCTCGAATAGTGTGAATAAATCTTTCTATTATTTCAAATAAAGCCTTGTTCATGTATTTATTATATTTTTTTAGATGATGCCCATTTTCAAATCAGATATTTTTGGTTGATAATGTTTTGAGACTTTAATAAATTGACGACTCCTATCCATGTCAACTTTGATAGATTGATTTTTAATGGTATGTCAATCTCTCTGGTGTGATTATATGTCTGGAGGTAAGGGAATTGCATTCATATTTACATTTTTTGTATAGCTGTTTCTAAAGAGACTTTTTGGCCATGGTTCTAGCAAATACAAATAATTTTTAAATAGATCTATTTGGCTGATAAATAGGACCCTAACAGGTATTACCACTTCAGATGAATGTGAACCTGGAAGTAATGGCAACGAAGGGGTACTCCACATTTCTCAAAACTCCAGGACTGGTGCAGTTTAGTGTTATGCCCAGGACATGCCTTTTATCAGTGGAAGGGAGAATATTATCCCTCTGCAGATACAGTTGGTATATTCTAAGATGCAATGACAGATAACAGCAACTTAGAGGCCACAAAAATGTTTACTTGTATCAATTATAGTAGTAAAATGATTTTTACTGACACTTAAACTTGGATCTTTTCTTGAAGCAAAGACACCATATCTGTAGTCAAGTTTTACAAGGAAATAAAACTTGAATTCTATGATTCTTAGACATTATGCATGAACACAGAAATGAATATACTTACTTTTATATGAGCCTTGTGACTCTTTTCAGGAGATTTCTTGGGAGAAACAACTTCTGTCTCAAAAAGACTTTTGTCTGAAGTCCTGCCTAATGTGAATGCCCTATTTTGTTCCAGTGAAACTTTTTTTTCAGGGGTTCTGTTTAAAGTAGCAGCACGTGGAGTAGGCTTAGGGGTCACTACAGTTTCAGTGACTCGTTTTCTGGGTGTTGGTGAAGGTGTAGGCACAGGTTTAACATCCAGTTCCTTCTCAGGAGATTTTACAGAAACCTCAGGAGATGGAGGTTCAAGAGACTGAGTGATCATCAAATTAGGTGTTGAAGCAGCATAGCGTCCAAGAGCAGAAGCTGTCGGTTTTTCAGCGGCTGGAGATGCATGTGGTTTAAGAGGTGGAGTGGATGCAGGAGTCTTTTTACTCCTTACTATAGGTTCATAAGAAAACCCACCTGTTAAAACAGTTACACCACCAGACATTGTCTCTATAACAAAATTTCCCTGGCCCACAGAACCAGGGAGGGTTGTACAGTAGATCTGTTTTGGAGATTCAAATTCCAATGTTGATAAGCAGTCTACATTGCAAATTGATAATGTAACAATATCATTTATATCCACTCCAAGATAATCCCCAACAACAGTAATTCTTGTCCCTCCTGCAGCAGATCCTTTATTTGGAGTTATGTATGTAATCTCTGGTTCGGTACCAGCACAGTCTAATGTAAAGGTGCTGACAGCCTTCAAGCGAAAAGCTCGAGATCTAATTTCAGTTTGTTCATCATCATCATCATCATCAGATAAATCACCCTTACCAACACTAAATAAGTCATGCAAAGATCTAGAGATCTTTTTATTGAAAGTTGAAAGCACATTTTTGCGATCTTTTTTGAAAAACTTGTGAGAAAACACAGGCGACTTTGACAGTGTCACAAAAGGGTTGTTTTTTAACCAGTTATTGTTAGTATTGCTTTTATCAGATTCCTCTTCAATGTCACCAGGCGTGCGAAACTTGGAGATGTAACATTGGTAAATCAAATCCCCACGCGGTTTGGAATTTTTTTTGTGGGGCTGCAGTGCTGTGCGTACCACTCGTCCTTTGGTGCCACGTAAGGAGGTCAGAGGTACCAAAACCTGTCCTAAGATATCTTCCTTTTCAGTCACATTTAAGAAGATGTGATTACTGGAATTGTTCACTTTACTGAAAGAGAAAAACACAATTAAAAGAAGAAAAATGATTATATGAGACCCAACAGAATTATCTTTTGGGTTTGGAATTTAAATAAAAAAGATCCTATTTAAAATTTAATTTTACAATAAGAAAAAATATTTGCTGTTTTGTGTCATTATTTTCATCACTTTATTTTAAAGATTCTATTATCCAAATTCTTGCCTTTATGAGTAATAAACTTCTGAAGATATAAAGTTTTTGCCCAGTCAATGCCACAGTATTGTTTTGATTTCATGATGAATAAAATTTTTCTAACAAACTAAACATTATTCATAGAAAGAGAAAAGTGAATATTACAAAATATCAAAGATGATTTAAATGAACACATCCAAAAATCTATTTCGAGAAATATAGTTCTTCACTTAATGTATTAACAAAATGATGATTCAAGAAAATGGTAAAAGGAATGTGTGGTAATTAAAACTAGCAAGTTTACTGTATGGAACACAATGCCCAGTGGCTGGGTCACTACACAATAAGGCTTGCTACACTTACACACTTGGTTGTTTGCAAAGGGCTTGCTGTACTCACAACCTTGCCATAGAGTATATGAAATAGTCATAATCTCATTAACATGGTCTTCCAACAAAATGATGAAAGGTATACCTAGTATTATCTTTAACTTCAGAAAAATTCTTTTTTTTTCTCTATTTTGCATATTCAATCTATATAAAGCAATTGTTTAACTAAGTTCTGTAAACAACATTTCTTACAGCTTTAGATTCTTCTCTAATCTTGCTACTTTTAAGAACTTTGATTTAATTAATGTCTTGACTTACCAAGGTTTCACTAACCAAATATTGTTCATTTGGTTTGTGTCAGCCAGATTTTACCTGTAGACCATTATTCATCATTTACCTAAGAGCATTTACCTCTTACATATTTCTTTCTGCCAAATACATATTAACATTGCAGATTTGCATCATTTATTGTATAAAACATAACCCTTACCTATTGTTTACTTTTAATCAGGTATCTTTTACTTAGTATCTAATACCTTTTACACATTGCCATTAATCTTTTACCTTTTTATTTATCCATTCACTGAAGATGATAGGGCCAATAAGAGAATAAGTTAAAAAAATTTCTGACAGAATAAGCTGCTTTATGGCACCTATTTTTTTTTTATTTTAAGTTTTAACTTAGTTAAAGTCCAACATTAAGGTACTTTCGCATGACTTTCACTAGTACTGACTTATACTTTTTTGCTGTATTGGGACTTTTCCTGGGTTTTTCATTTTCTTTTTTTTTTCTTTTTTTGTTTTTCTTTCCTACAGTTGGGGACCTAGCAGGCTTCAGGAATTATAGAGTTTTTTTGTTTTTTTTTTCTTGGGGGGGGGGGCTGTGGTAGCATTAGGCGTTCTAGGCTTTTTCTTCTAAACTACTGTTAGGGCTTTCTTTACGAATTTTTAAATTATTCGATAGAAGATATTCAAAAACATTCTGCCTTGTTCGCTGACATGTGGATAGGCTTAATATCAAATTGGCTTTATAGTAGAGTAAGCGTGCCTTTACATTTAAAACGCATAGTTTAAGCATTATTTCACAAACAAAATACAGCATAACATTTTGTAAAATTCAGCATTTTAAATTGGAATTAAAGACATACTGACCAATATTGACATATTTCTTCCACTTGGCTCCTGAGTTTAAATGCTTCTTCTTCGTTTGGACTTTTATTTACTACTGATATTTTAGGTGGCTTTGGGGGCGGCGGTCTACTGGGGTGGAGGGGAGAATTCGTTTTTGTTGGGGTTTTTTTTTTTTTTATGTACTCATGGGAAGCAGCATGATGTACGTAAAGGTATTTGAATAAACCAATGGACGACCAAACTCAATACCCAAATGGGTCCTGGACGTGAGTTTGACGACTTTTCGCTCAGGATCGACAGTTCGATCGGGGAACTACTGCTGCTCCTCTATAAGAGTGGCTTCTATAGAAGAGAATAAAACAGCCATCGAAAGATAACCATGACCCACACTCAAACCACTTACACAAACCGCATCGCTCTTCGCGCGGGTAAAAAAGGGGCGCGTCCTGCTGAGGTTGGAGCCCTGGCCTCGGTGTTCGAAAAATCAGCTACAGAGCTCAAACAATCAAAACTACAAATAGCCACATTTAACGTAAGAACCTTAAATAGAATAGGACAACTCCCAGAGCTAATCGCATCGGCCGAAGAACATAAAATAGACATAATATGCATACAAGAACACAGATACACGCACACAGAAGATATCAAATATCACGAAACTGGCAATGGATGGTCGCTCGCCACTGTATCCGCATGGAAAAACTCTGTCAACGCCGCAGTAGGAGGGGTAGGATTGCTTATAGGACCTAGAGCACTAAAAACGCTTAATAGCATAGAGAAAATACAACCTAGAATGATGGTAGCTACATTTAACGGAAACCCCAGAGCAACAATCGTCTCATGCTACAGCCCCACCAATGTTAGTGAAGAAAATGAAATAGTCACCTTCTACGATGAGTTATCCTCATTAGTGCGTAGCATCCCGAAACACAACATGTTAGTCATTGGCGGAGACATGAATGCACAAATCGGGAAAAACGGAAACAACAAATACAGCCTCCACAACACGTCAAATAGAAATGGGCAACACCTAACAGATTTCATGATAGAAAATAGATTAGCATGCCTCAATACAAACTACCAAAAAAGAGAGGGCAAACTATGGACATACACGTACGCAAACAATACTAAAGCTCAGATAGACTACGTCCTTATAAACAAGAAATGGAAGAATAGTGCATTGAATTGCGAGGCATACTCCTCTTTTGAGGGTGTGTCCACCGATCACCGAATAGTCACGGCGAAAATACGGTTAAGCCTACGAAAAAACGACAAACGAACAGCGACCACCAAACACTATGACTGGGCCCTATTAAACAACAAAGATGTAAGAGATAAATACGTATTAGAATTAAGAAACAGATTCGAAACACTACAAGAAAAGACGGAAAAAAGTACACCAAACGACGAATACGAAAATTTCGTCAATGCACACCTTGAGGCAGCAGCAAAATACATTCCAACAAAAATTAAAACTAAATATAGAGTCCCATGGGAAACTTTAGCGGTGAGAGAAAAACGTGCACTAGTGAAAACAGCCTCCAAAAACTATCGAAAAAACCCAACAAACAAATGCCTTAAAACTAAAAACGGCACAATATCAATTAGCAGGCATATATATAAAGGAACAGACAGAATACATTCAAAATCAGATAGATAAGATTAGAGACTCGGTGGAAGATAGACAATCTAGAATTGCCTGGCAAACAATAAACGAAGTGAGCAGAAGAAAGAACACAGCCAAAGCAAAACTTAAAGCAGCAAACCAACAAGAAAGAATAAAACTGTGGAAACAGCACTTCGAAAACTTACTTGGAAACCCACCAAAAATAACACATGAACCAATCACCAGAATAATTAGCAAACAATTAGACATTAAACTTGGACCGTTCACACAAGAAGAACTCGACTCGGTTCTCAGAAAAATTAAAAATAGGAAAGCTGCAGGGCTGGACGAAATTCCCCCGGAAGTATGGAAGACCAGACAATTCGACGACATACTGCTCCGACACTGCATTGCAGTATACAATCAAAATCCGATAGATAGATGGACGAAGGGATGCATACTCCCCTTCCCTAAAAAGGGGGACCTCGGATTAGCCAAAAACTACCGAGGCATAACACTTACATCCATAGCTGCCAAAATCTACAATGCCCTACTACGAAACCGAATAGAACCCAAAATCGACAACATACTTAGAAAAAACCAAAATGGCTTCCGAAGAAATAGATCTACGACCTCACAAATATTAACCATCCGCAGAATCCTTGAAGGTGTACGGGCAAAGAACCTACAAGCGACATTAATATTTGTCGACTTTACCAAGGCTTTCGACTCCATTCACAGAGGAAAAATGGAACAAATACTACTAGCGTACGGCATACCTAAAGAAACCGTAGCGGCAATAACGATTCTCTATAGAAACACTAAAGTAAAAGTACGATCACCAGATGGAGACACAGAATACTTCGACATTGTAGCAGGAGTACTACAAGGGGACACGCTGGCTCCGTATCTCTTTATCATTTGTCTAGACTACGTACTTAGAACATCGATTGACAAAATCAAAGAGAATGGCTTCGAACTGACGAAGAAAAGAAGCAGAAGATAGCCCGCAACAACAATTACCGACGCCGACTACGCCGATGACATAGCGATACTGGCAAATACACCTGACCAAGCCGAAACACTTCTGCATAGTTTGGAACGAGCAGCAGCAAGCATAGGCCTCCATGTTAATGCACACAAAACGGAATATATGTGCTATAACCAAACGGGGGACATCTCCACGCTAGAAGGAATCCCTCTTAAACTAGTAGACAAATTCACGTACCTAGGAAGCAGCGTCGAATCAACCGAAAAGGACATCGAAACGAGGTTAACGAAAGCATGGACAGCTATCAATAGGCTATCGACTATATGGAAATCAGACCTAACCGATAAAATGAAACGCAGTTTCTTCCAGGCAGCGGTCGCATCGATACTGCTATATGGATGCACTACATGGACGCTAACAAAACGGCTGGAGAAGAAACTAGATGGCAATTACACAAGAATGCTGCGTGCAATCCTGAACAAGTCCTGGCAGCAACACCCCACAAGACACCAACTGTACGGCCACCTGCCCCCTATCACGAAAACTATTCAAGTTAGGCAAACCAGACATGCAGGACATTGCTGGAGAAGCAGAGATGAACTCATAAGAGATGTACTCTTATGGATCCCCACACACGGCCGCGCAAAAGCAGGACGACCAGCACGAACGTACATTCAGCAGCTATGTGAGGATACAGGTTGTTGTCCTGAAGACCTGCCTAGGGCGATGAACGATAGGGAGGAGTGGCGAGAGAGGGTCAGGGATATCCGTGCTGCCAGCACGATATGATGATGATGATGATGATGGCACCTATGGAAAATATCTTATCTTTTAATGAAAAAATAAGCTTTGTCTGTGAATATTAGATTATATATATATATATATATATATATATATATATATATATTTTATACACACACACAGTTTGGCACAACATGAGTACAGTTATTCTACAGTGTACACACATTATATATATATATATATATATATATATATATATATATATATATATATATGTGTGTGTGTGTGAAATAGCAATTTTGTTTTTACTGCTGTCATTTTACTTCTCAAAGACATTTTCATCAGATAAAAATGAAAAAACTTACATAATAGATTCTTCGTTCCATTCTGGATTACCACCAGGGTTTTTCACCACTGATGTTCGATATTTCTTTGATCCAAAACCAAATATCACAGAGTATTTATGTCGGCCTGAAAAATGAAAATAAGCATAAGAATATTTTTTTCCATTGGTTTCATTTTGCATTAAGAGTTTTAAAAGAATTCATTTAAGGTCTGTCTTTGGTAGCCATTAAAGCTTGATGCAAAGTCACTTTGTATTTATAGAATCTATATTACAGTTATTTGCAAATAAATGATGGAAACTCCTCTATAAATAGCATTTACTACACCTGGAGTTATCTCTGTTGAGAAATCAAATCAGTGTGGTAAACATTAATGTAGGATTCACACTAATATCATTATATTACTTATTGTACAAGAAATTGCTTTATTCTCCAAGTTGGAGCATTTTAAAAGTATTGCACAAGTAAAAATCTCATACTATTTTTGCAGTTTTATTATAAACATAAAAGCATAAAAAATAGAAAGATAAACGTTCTATATGATAGGATTTTATTATTACTTGTAGTAATTAGACAACTTAAGTTCATATTGAAAAAAAAAAAAAAATAATGGATTTTACAGAATTAGAAAAAAAGAAAAATTAAATCAAGAAAAATTAAATTAAGGTTAAAAAAAAAAAAAAAAAAATTCTGAAATGGTCAAAACCTGGCCTGCACAAATCACCTATAGCAGAAATTTGATCAGCACAAAATAAAGCCAAGTCACCAATAGTAGATATCTGACTAAGGGTGAGGAAGTGGAGTGGGAATTTGAAGAAGAGGGCCAGAGAAAAATATCCAAATAACCATTAATAGGGTCAGCTGATTTGGCCCAGGATCTCATCAAAAGCCTTGACAAAATTGTATGGAAGACCAGCAGTTGCTCATTTGGGGGTGGAAAAGAAGAGATTCATGCCTTTCCCAAAGGCAAACAGTCTCATCCAGGACTTAAACTTGGCTTACCAAGTCCATTTTCTTTGATAACTGTTATAATATGGACACATCCTTTACTATTCAGCCCAGTTACTATTTACCACCACCCCCGCTCGGGCAGGATATGACACAAGGTCAATTTTTAAGCGGAGTTTAACAGGTTTTGAATTCAGAGTTTTCCTTCTCCTAGACTAGTTGCCTCACCAAGGCTGAAGAACCTAGTCCATCCTACTATTTACCCATAGCTGGAGGGAGAATAAGGGGGTTCATACCTTTCCCAAGGGTATTTGCCCGAAAGTGAACGTAACAGCGTGACTGGAGTACGAACTCGCGTACTACGATTCTGCAGTTCATCGCCAGTTGGCTGGGGATACTGACCGTACATCTGCAGAGGGCTAACAACCCCCCACCACCACAATGAGTGTCCTGTATATGACTAAAATATCTGATAGTGAGGCTTCAGTCCAGGAGCTTTGGGGGATGTGGAGTACTCCCTTCATTGCCATTATTCCAAGGTCCACTCTTATTCTGAGTGGTAGCACTTGTTAAATTCCTATCTATGAGTCAATTAGAACTGTTTAATCATTTACTATACATGAAACCACTTAACTGTGTGCTAGCAAATTAGCTCTGGTTCATTTAAAAATGTTACCTGCAAACTATTCACTTAAAAATCATATGTATTAACAGGATTTGGTTTTAAATAACCATCAAAGGTTGATATGCAATTAAGCCAAATAGCCTAACCTAACCTTTACCATTATGATATAGTTTATCAGGAGCAGTAAAAACAAAGAAACTACACTAACAATATAAAGTTGAAAAGGGTTTGGTTTGGTTTGTTATGAACATTAAAAGTACAACAAATTTCCAAGCTGCAAAAACTTAAATAGAATTTTCAAAGAAATATTTTACAAATAGATGCATTTTTAGATAAAACGTTATATACTATACGTAGATATTGGTATAAAATAATCTGATAAATCACAATGTAATACAAGAGAATTCCTTATAAGTTGGAATACATGTTTCTCTATCCATCAATAAAGTAATGGATACAAAATAAAAATAAAAAAAACCCCACTCACCTGGTTTTTTACCCTGTAATCCTTTGGCACTGTGAACTGAAAAGAGAAATTCAGCAGATTTTTTGCTGATTAAACTTGATATGACTGACCCTTTTTCAAAGTATAATCACTTATTATAAAATACAACATTTTTTTTTACACAGTAAATAGACAATTATAAATACTTTCAATCAAACTGGGAAATTTTACATGGATACCCATAAACGATCTTTCTGCAAATACACCTTCAATTACTCTCCTTGTACCATACATTTCTTTAAACATTCTCTTTTATATCTAGTTAGCTCTAGAAATAAAATATATTGAATAGTACAAACCATTCTTATATTAATCCTAGAGAGGAAACTATATTTCCCTTAGTAGTTATTCTTCTAAAAAATGGTATCCCTATCATTGAACACAGACCTAACCTGTAATCAAAACCTTCAACAAAATATGCAAGTTAAATAGGAGCCATTTACAAGACTTGAAATGGAGGCATCAAGCCTTGTAATATATTATCAAAAAAAATAATATGGATTTAATAATATATAAGTAAATTTGGCGACCATTGTCAAGGATGATCCGAAGGCTATTACACCAAAGCATAGGAAAGGGCACAACTCCTTTCCCTGGATTGACCCACTTTACCCTTGATCCATATTTTATAATGCCAAGTGTTAAGAAAGAAGGTATCAAGTGCCATTTTTTAAAAATATTAACTCTCAACATTAGAGAGTACTAGAACTGCATCTGTCACTGCAAACTAACACATATGAATCTATTGCAAAACTTTTCAGTCACCCAAGTACTCAAAAATTGCATTATATTAGTGAATAAGGAAAAGATTTTCCAAGAACTTATTAAGGCAACACATGAAAACTTAAGCTACAAAAAAAAAAAAAAAAAAAAAAAAAAAATTGCTTATATATATATATATATATATATATATATATATATATATATATATAAAAGGGAAAGGAATACAATTCAGAGAATTGATGTGATTTACAATAAAGATTGACAATAGCATTTTTATATAGCTGCATTTTTTAAGGTAAATGCTGTCCCTCATTAAGAGGAAATACAATCTATATAACATTTTTTTCAATAAGTATTTTCAATTGATATAAGTAAACATAATCTAGAAACACCACACTAAAGAGTTATTTACTAAGTTTTGCTTAGATGTGGCACACAATCAGAAGTATGGGGTGGCCAGTGAGAATCAAACTCACAAATAATAATTGGCTAATCTAACTAGCTAACATTATATCATATAAGGTGCCCTCAAAACTAAATATACAAATATGCATATAAAATACATACCCATAGCTACAAACTTATATGAAAATTAATTTTTGATTTACCAAGAGACTCAGTTGAAGATAGACAATCTAGGATAGCATGGCAGACAATAAATGAAGTGAGCAGAAGGAAGAGCACTGTGAAAGCTAAACTGAAAGCTACTAGCCAAGAAGAATGAATACACCTGTGGAAATGACATTTCGCGAATCTACTTGGGAAACCTCCAAAAGTTACACATGAACCAATCACAAAAATTATTAGTAATCAATTAGATATCAAACAAGGACAGTTTACGCAAGAAGAACTCCTCAGCACTTAGAAAAATTAATAGTAAAGCAGCAGGGCTTGATGAAATACACTCAAAAGTATGGAAGACCAGGGAATTCAATGACATACTGCTCCAACACTGCAATGCCGTATATAACCTCAACACAATAGACAGATGGACAAAGGAATGCATCCTCCCTTTACCAAAGAAGGCTGACCTAGGAATAGCCAAGAACTACCGAGGTATAACCCTTACATCCCTAGCAGCCAAGATCTACAATGCACTACCACACAGCAGCATAGAACCTAAAATAGATAACATACTTAGGAAGAACCAAAATGACTATCCATCGAATTCTAGGTGTACGTGAAAAACCTTGAAGTAACAATATTATTTGTCGGCTTCTCCAAAGCCTTTGACTCCATATACAGGGAGAAGATGGAGCAAATGCTACTCGCATATAGCCTACCCAAAGAAACTGTCACAGCCATAATGATGCTAAATAAAAACACTAAAGTAAAAGTCCGTTCCCTGGATGGAGACACAGACTTCTTTTACATTGTAGCAGGTGTGCTGCAAGGAGACACATTAGCCCCATATCTGTTTATCATCTGCCTAGACTACGAGCTAACAACGTCTATAAATATAATAAAAGATAACAGTTTTAAGCTGGCAAAAGAAAGAAGCAGAAGATACCCCACACAAACAATTATGGACACGGACTATGCCGATGACATAGTGCTTCTAGCAAATACACCCACCACCCAAGCTGAAACCCTGCAGCATGGTCTGAAGTGAGCAGCTGCTGGCATAGGCCTTCATGTCAATGAAGACTTAATGGAATACATGTACTTTAATCAAAGAGGCAACCTCTCCACACTAAATAGTAGCTCTCTGAAACTAATGGACAAGTTTACCTACTAAGCAAGCAGTATCTAATCAACCGAGAAAGATGTCAACATGCAACTAGCAAAGGCATGGACAGCTATCAATAAGTTATTGGTCATATGGAAGTCAGACCTGACCGATAAAATAAAGCAAGATGTTTTCTAAGTGGCAGTCATGTCGATACTGCTATATGGATGCACTACATTGATGCTAACTAAATGTATGGAGAAAAAGCTTGACAGCAATTACACAAGAATGCTGCAAGCAATATTGAATAAGTCATGGAGGCAACACCCCGCAAACCAGCAGCTATACGGCTACCTGCCATCCATCATGAAAACTATCCAATTAGACAAACCAAACATGCAGGACACTGCTGGAGAAGTAAGGACGAACTCATAAGTGACATACTCCTGCAGACCCCATCACATGGACAAGCAAAGGCAGGATGACCAGCTAGAACCTATATACAACGGCTCTGTGCTGATACAGGATTTAGCCTTGAAGACCTCCCAGGAGCAATGAACAATAGATACAGGTGGCAAGAGAGGGTCAGGGAGATCCGTGCTGGCTGCATGACATGATGATAATGATGAATTCAGTGAAGTGGAATATTCTATTTTTTGTAAATAACTTACATATTTCTCACTTGAATTTATTTAAGCTATCACTCATGCAGCGTGAGGAGCTGGCATGACTAAAAACATGATAGCTGTCAAGATGGGATGCTCTCAATCTGCTGTCTCAAAGAAAATACACTTTTTCAAAATGGTCTGACTACAGTTCAAAAACCAAGACAACAGCTAGAGATGAATATCAGCTGAATAGGATCCTTATTTCCAATGGATTTGCCAATTATAGTGAAATTTTCAAACCTAGAATAATGCTGGTATAATTTTCTCTGAATACATAAAACTCCAGAGACACCACCAGTTCAGATATGACAGCAGGATACTGATTTTGAAGCTATTAATATCTAAGCAGAAATGAAAGCATTCAGTATTGAGAAGAGATCATCAAAACTGGTTTGTTGATCAATGGAATCAAGTCATCTTCATTCATGAATTAAGATTCTGTATTTCCTTCCTTGATCATGGCCCCTACATCTGGAGAAAATCATATGAGAGATATGTTGCCAAATGCATGAAGAAAAGCGTAAAATTCCCTCAATCTCTAATGGTTTTGGGTTGCAGATCTTTCCAACACCAATAGCAGACATGCTTCTTGAAAAGATCAATTAATACTGCTATTTATCAAGATGTACAAGATCATTTCCTTATCCCATACAGTGAGGACAAGGGGTTCATCTTCCAGCATGACTTTTCTCCACCCTACATTGTGAAATCTACAAAAGAATGGTTCAGCAAGAAGATACCTGTTTTTGATTAACCTTCAAATAGCCTATATGTAAATTCAATAGAAAATTAATGGGAAATCATCAAAAGTTGATTAAGAAAATACTACCCATCAAATCTTGAAGAATTGAAGCAAGTCATTAGTGAAGTGTAGGCAACAGTGTCAGAGGAGACTTGTCATGATTTAATTGGTTTGTTACCAGAAAAATGAGAGAAATAATCAATGCAAAAAGGTGCTACAACAAAGTATCAAGAGTACTAATACGGTTTTTCAAAAGTGTGTTCATTAATAAATCATTTTTCTTGATAAAAAATAGGGTTTTTTGTCTTTTTGTTACTAGATAGAACAATCTTCAAATTTTAAAAAATTCACATTTCAATGAAAACCTAATTTTTCAGAAATACGACCAGATTATTTCCATGTATTGAATTGATATACTGTTAAGAGTAAACTGTTAAAATTTAACAAATTCAAATGAGAAATATCAAAGTTAATCACAAAAAACTAGATATTCCATTTCACTGAATTGGTGTAGTGTATAAATCTGCAGTAAATATATATGCACACCTCTATATTTCATAGAATAAGACTTGATAACTTTTCACTGCTTTATTGAATTAACCAAATTCCACTGATTTGACTTCTAAAGAATAAAAGTTAATTTTATTATAGTAAAGGTTCACAGATATACACACATAAAATATTCAGAGTATATATATTAGTGTATGAGTTTATGTATTTTGCTTTTGTCATGTATATGTACATGGGCATTTGAATAAGTGAGTCTTGATTCTTTTTTTATTATTATCAGATATGTCTGTGTTGAAAACAAAACTATGATTTTGTTAACAACCATCAGAGTAAAACCTCACATTCAATCAACTCATTCTCTCATATGACTTTAGGCTTCACAATAAAGATAAGCCACTTGTTTCATCTAATTTGTAGGTACATTTTAGTAACTACTATTTATCATCTTAAGGGGATGAAACCAAAGCATTCATAATGGCTGGTTTGGAAAACATGTTCAACTATATTCAAAGAAAATTTCTTTCTAGCTGTAAAATATAGGTTACATATACTATGAAACAGAAGTACATTCAGCACTGGAAACAGAATTTGGTAGTCCTACAAAGAACAATAGTTCGGCAAATGTTATTTCAAAACATGTACCACAAAAGAATTTAAAATATTCTAACTTCAACCAAGTCTTTTCTCAAGCAGCCTGACAAGTAAAATCTTACTTAGCCTTTTTCAAACATTGATATACAACCCAGGTAATAAATTATGTATTAAAACAAACAACAAAAGATTGTAAAGTTTAGAAACTAGAAAATTAGATAAACCCTGACAAATTACTTGGCAAAGTTCTAAATACAATAATAAAACTAGTTTACTAATCTTAGCTTGAGACAAAGCCAGGAATATGGGACACAAAATAAAAATCAAACTTACAAATGTCTGTTCATCAAGCTTGATAAATATTACACTATGGGAGACACTCTTTAAAAACTACAGCTATAGGTATAAAGAAAATAGTGAGGATTGCACTTATTATTCAGTAGTAATTGATGTTTAAGACTAGCATTCTAACCATGAGAACAAGGAGAGGCTAGATGGTAAATACCAAAAAAAAATTATAATGTAGAAAGGAGGAAAAAAAGTGATTGCCAATTTTGTATAATGTAGTAGCAGCCTCAAAACAACACTGAACCTGACAGCCAGCAGTGCGACTTACAGCAAGGGGTCAAATCACAGGGACTCTGGGGGGGGCACGCTCCCGGCGAGCGCCCCGGGGCCTGTTCTGGACTTCGGTCTGGAGCATGGCCCTGGAAAAGGAACAATGGCAGACTTGGGGCCTTTAATTAGGCACCTAGTTTCGACTAGGCTACCTTCGGGTGGGCGAGCTGCATTTTTGTCTCCTTTGTCCCCCTTGTACGGCACTAGACCATGCGTCTAGTTTAAGCCGCAAACTGGCATACGTGTCCGGACCCACATTTGGGTTCGTGAAACTGCTTGCCTCATCAGGCTCACATTGCACTAAGTGAGCCGATGAGCAGCACAGACAAGCAGGGTTCGAGTCTCGGCTCGTTCCCGACCTCCCCTCCCCTTTATCCCCACTTTAATTAGCCTTCGGGCTTTTGACCTTGTGTCAAGTCGTGTCTGGTGGGAGGCAGCGACAAATACTGGACTCTGGTGGTGTGTGCAAGAATTGACCACATGCCAGATTTGGATAGTTTTCAAAAGAGTCAGTTAGTCAGTAGCCAGTAGAGGACAAAAAAAACATCTAAATTTGGGGACTAGTAAATCTGCACAGTCCATTAGGAGTGGGATACAGATTTAACAAACAATGGGACTTTTCCCTCATTGATTCAAGAATGCTACTTCACTTCCTGTTTTTGAAACCAATCCAGAGGGAGGTTTAAACACCAATAATAAAGTGAGTGGTATTTTTTCTGTGACCATGTATTTGATATTTTCCTTTCCTATGAACAAGGCATCATCTCTTCATCTCATCTTTGTCTCCATCAACTTTGAGGCTCTACAGATTCAACATTTGTATTAACCAGGTACTAGGATGATGCAAAAGTTTCTATCATTTTTCTAAAAAAATGTTTTAATTATTCATAGCATCATTATTCAATCATCAAAATATTTTCTATAGCTTTATTTCATTCTTTGTTCATTTCTTTTTTTTTCTAAAATTCTTTGCAAACTATCTCTGACACATACATCTATGGAATCATCAGTGATTTACTGCCCAACTTCATTCGCACTTTCCATACCAATAAATAGTATCTGATAAGAATTTTATATCCACTTCCACAAACCATTTTTAAAGAGTAAGCATGCAATGCAATAAAAAAAAAATAATACAATAAAAAATACTTCTAAGATATCCCAAACATTATACAAAAAAATGATTTTGGGGTCTTTGACTTAACCTAATATTTCTTATCTTCACTGACTATAAGTAAGCAATATGCTTGTCTGACAGATTGATAATTATTTCTTTCTTTATGTGAGCTCAAAATTTAATCACCTACTGCCAGTCTAGCTTTAAAAAAAAATAAAGGAATCATAAGTACCAATCACAGTGACTTCATCGGGGACAGGCTGCTCCATCTTCATTTTTTTTCAGCTGTTAATTTCATAACTTGTGCAACTGATTTTTGTTTTACTCTGAAATATGAAAATAAAAAATGTCAGAATTTTAAGTAACAACTACAATACTAACAACAAAATAATTTTTGTAAATTTTCTAACTCTTGTAAACCAATTGTAATATTTTTCTGTTTGTTGGGGGAAGAAAATAGGGAGCTGTGTTTTTTTTTTTTTTAATAATCTATATTTAATAGTGAAGATCACAATTATTTTTACCCGACTAGCAAAGATTAGAATACACTGACTGTATCCGCTGCAATGGGGGTAAGACTTCCCTAAAAGGTATCCTGATTACGATACTAAACTGCATCTGACAGTGGGAATACAACTCTGGAAATCAAGGAGGATTCTTTGATTACCTTTACTCCCAGGTTCACTCTAACCTAGGGTGGTAGTAAATGTTTGAAAATTATTTATTTTCAATAGGACCCCTTGTAGAAAACAGAAAAAACAAAAATGAAAAACAAACAACTCCACAAAAAAATGTAAACATGAACATACAATAAACAGGATTCCTAACGTCTATGCATGAAATAATACTTGACAGTTAGACATGCTGTTAAAAATCCATCAATCCAAAGTAAAATAACTTATTATAAACAATGTATAAACAGTACAAAATTGGGGTGGGGGGTCATAAAACATTTGAGATCACATTAAAATCAATTAGCATGAAAACAAATATGAAAATATTCACATAGAACAAAATACCAATTAACAGTAAAAATGAATCAATTTTAAACAATATTTAAGCATCATAATTTATTGGTTCTCATTTTTTTTTTTAAACCATTTTTTCTAATTGATAAAAACTGGAGATTGGCCATTAAAATTTTATAAATTCCAGCTACATTTAAAAATGAAAATTTGAAACACTTTTCCCCATAACTCTTTTTTTTTTACACTTTCTTTAATAATAATGAATAAAACATTGAATGAATTACAACATAAATGAGTCTAGGTTAAAAGTGTGGTAAGGGTAACCAGAAGCTAAACATTTTCAGCCTTACTTTTCCAATGAAGGTTTCATTAGGGAAAGAGAAAAGTTTAGGTAAACAGGTCAAAACCAGGCTTTTCTTGTCTTCTATCAGGAAAGGTATAAAAAAAAAAAAGAAAAAAAAAAAAAGAAGAAGCTTGGTTTTAAGTTACCCATACCAAGTTTTTTTTACTTAAACTTACAATTATTTTCTAGCTGGGGGTTACTCACAGCATAGTCACTAGCATACTGGATAGAGACATCATATTAAGAGAGTTTCAACTCCAGTTGTATGATTACATTTATTTTTAGAATAATGGCCTTAGGGAAAATTATGAACCCCTTTATCCCAATCCCAGCTATGGGTTAAATAGTATCACTACTGCCCTTCTCCAAGTATGGCTTTTGGATTAATAATCTGTCAAGGTTGATATGCCATTAAACAAAGAAACCAAACCAATTATTTTCAGAGAATGTCTCTTTCTTTTCTTTTTTTTTTAAAAATTGCCATCAGTTATTTCTTAGGTGTTTTTTTAGGGGCTAATCACTAGCTGAAAACAAAACAAAAAACAATTGTGAATGGACAAGGTATTAAGCTCACCTGTTCTATGATCCTACTTGAAGTCAAAAGTAATTCTTATGACCAATCGACAATACTTAAGGAGAGGGAAAATTACTGTGTTAATTTACTTAAATACTGGACAAGTCACAATGTAAAATGTTACTAAAAAGATTAATTATTTTAAAAGTATTGAAGATACTAAATGACAGAAGTTCAATTACTCACTAATAGAAAATAAATAACCTTGTAAAGACTTAAAAATTAACACAAAGAATGCTAGATGGATATCTGACCTCAACCAAGTAATAAAAAATATGCTTAAGAAAATATCTTATTTTGGCAATAACTGATAAGAAATTCATGCTGAGTTTTTTTAATTGATTTCTGAATAGAACAGTAGAATCAATGTGGTAATGAAAATAGTGTCATTGTCAGCTATCTGGATTTAAATTCTTCAGTTACTTTTTTTTTTTTTTTTATCAATAATAGGTTTCATTTTTCTTTCAGCATCATCCAAATATGACTAAAATTCTCATAATAGATATATTTACCCAACTCCTTCATCTCAGGCAAGATACAACACAATAAATTTTTAGGTGGAGTACAGCTGGTTTGAATTTAGAGTTTTCCTTTTCCTAGACTGGTTGCCTTACCGAGACTAATGCTCAACACACTTTCTCTACTCATTATGAGTGTGTGAGATCAAGATCAATTTTTTAGGCAGAGTGGCACTGGTTTGAATTCGGCATTTTCCTTCTCTTAGACTGGTCACCAAATCAAAGCTAAAGAAACCAGTCTACCCTACTATTTACACATAGCTGTAGGGAAATGAGGATTCATACCTTTCTGAAGGGCATTAACATAAAGTGAAATGCAAACAACCTCATCCAGGATTTGAACTCCAATCACCAATTCCATTTCCTCTGATAATAACTATATTGCTAAGTGCACCTCCTCATTCTGTGCATGTGTGTGCATGCATAATTCAGCAAAAAACAGCACCTTATAGTAACAGAGCAATACTCATGAAATACTTCCAACTGAATGATAATTTTCTGGGGTTCACATTCATGTTGAATAATTTTTTTAATCATCCAAATATAAATGTGAATAACTATGACACGCTAATTACAATCTTTCACTCCTTCCTAAATAAAAGCATTAGTATAATCATGGACTGCTGTTACCATAGGAACCCAATAAGTCTATGGGTAGTTGAGTTGAATATAAAATTAATAATAACCATGAGAAATTTTTTAATGATTTATTCTAAATTAACTGCAGTTTTAGAATATCAAAACAATAGCTTTTCATCCCTGACAAAAAAGCTTAACAATTTTATTTAATTTTTGAAACTATATATGTAACATAGCCATACATGAACATGTGAAACGTACATAGAATGTTCGTAACATATATACATAGAATAGAACATAGGAATCCCGAAACACTAAAACACTTACGACTTCTTAGTTCAGGTACAAAACTTTTTATTACCTTTGAGTTTAAAGGTTCTTCGACATAAGGAGAGAGATACACATTCTTTCTATTCTGGCTTTTCTATCTGCCCCCCCCATCTCATGTGGCACCTGTAGCGTGCAAATTCGTCTATGCCTCTGCGAGCCCCGAAAGTCGACCCTTCTTGTTCAGTGTCTAGTTCTCAACTCAACTAACTGACTGACTTTTTCAAAATTCCCAAAATCCTCTGCACGCTTCAGGTGCATGACATCACCTGCACTCTCTGGGCTATTGTGACATCTCTGAGTGATACGTCTGCTCCGCCCATACGCGTGAACACCTGCGTTAATGTTGGACCTAAGTAACCCATGTACTGAGCCGAAAGGTTCTTAGCCTAACTAAACCCAAAGGCATAAAACGAAATCCCTCGGCCATTATATTACATATATTCTTCTTGAAAGTTTCATTTCTATTTCATCTAAAAAGAAAAAAAGTCACAACCAATACTTTTTTTTATATAAGTAAAGAGAAATACTCTTCAATTCAAGTGAATTTGGACTAATAGAAAGGAAAGTGTTATAACATTTAAATGAAGAGATCCTGGAAGTAGTAACTGACTTAACCCACCTAAAAATTTGTTTGATACTTTAAAAATGAATAAAATAAATATATAATCTGTCCTTTAAAGTTTATTTAAAAAAAAAAAGAAAAACAACACAAAAGATTATCTATATATAAAGATGCACCAAAACATGATTTTGGGTTGGAAGTCAAGCATGTCATACTAAAGTTAATTAAAAGTTGTCCTTATTATATCAAACGTTTGCCTTTTGTGTAACAGAAGGTAATACAATTCATCAGATTCATATGTGTTTTCAATTTTGGTATACATGCTTTTACTTCAACCAATAAATCATCATCAAAACATAACATCAAGTGTGCCAACAGCATGGATTCCTTTGGATATCTTTCATCATCTGTTTACTGGCCATTGCTCTTGGTAAGTTATCTAGACAGTATCCAGTGTCTGCACAGAGCTGACGAATGTAAGTTTTTGATGGTTAGCCAATACTGGTATGTTCATGTGTAGGAGAACATCACTGATGAGTTTGACCAAACTTCTCCAGCAGTGTCTAGTATGTCTTGATCGTCTTACTTGAATAGTTTTAGTGATGGGAGGTAGGTGGCCATACAACTGCTGTTTTGTAAGGTGCTGCTTCCAAAACAGCATGCAGCATCCTTGTGTAGTTCCTACTTATTTTTTAGTTCAAGTGGTACAGCCATACAGTAGTATTGACACAGCTACAGCTTGGAAGAATTCCCATTATATTTTATCATACAACATATGCATATGATAAAACAAAAAAGTAACTACTATTACCTGTAATAAAATCCATTATATAACCAGTTTTGGCAGAGTTATCAGTGCCAAATTAATACTAATTTAAAGTTATTTTAAATGAATTTCTAGTCATTATCAGGAATGTCTGAAAAATATGCTACAAGCATCTACTTACAAATCCAAACTTAATTACTATACCACTAAAACATAGTGCATAAGTTACCAGCACTACTATGCTACTTTTCCAATAAGTCACTGCTAAGATTGATACACTTGTCCCATTAGTGTACAAGCGCATAAATATCCTCCAGACAAGTGTTCATCACATCAACTGCTTCGGTACACAATGAGATGATACTTTCCAATCATCCCATGGATGACACTCCTAACATCTCATGAACATTTTCATGGTGATAGAATATCTAGTTTCACAGCCATATCATGATGGTTGTGCTATCATTAAGAATCAAAAGATCAACATGTGCAAAATTGTCAACAACAAATGATAATATTGCACTCATTAAAGCAATGTGCAAAATAGTGGTTGCACTTGTGTAGAAGCTTGTAATAGATATGTGACCCTGAGTTCAACAATTGCAGGTAGAATGACAGACAAGAGCTCAAGGGTCATTTCCTTCTGGTGTTGGAATCTAAAGAACCAAAATGAAATTAGGTTTATAGGGAATTGCACTCTGATTGGGTGAGAGATATAAATTCAAAGGGATTGAACCTGGGGACTAAACAGTCAGTTGGGATTCACCCTCAAATAGAAAATAATCACAAAATTTAAGCCTTGCATGTAGATTCCTCCTTTGTGGCTTTGCATCTGCAGTATGGTGTGGGGTGCTCAAAAGTAATTATGACTTTTTGCTAAACAGTTTCTCTTCCTTCCAAAATGAAGGTATTAGTTATGAAGAAAGGAAGCAGGCTCTTGGAGGAAATCAACACTGTAATGTTTTAAAATATAAATGTGTGTGTGTGTGTGTGTGTGTGTGTGTGTGTGTGTGTCAGCTTCTTTCATTACCTGGAAGCAATTAAACTTTGAATTACATGCAATGAAACATTTGATTCAAAATGATAGATGTGCAAGTTTTGAGATATAGCTGTGGAACTTCATCTTCTGAAGTTGAGACATTAATGTGTTGGGTCCGTAAAGCAACTGAGGGTATTTAAATGAACTTCAACTCAGAACTCAGTTTCTTAGCAAAGTTCAATTCTTACATTCATATGGAGTTAGAGTTTGAATAAAAAAGAATAAATAAATAAACAAATTAATAAAATATAGACCAACATTATAAGAAGTCAAAATTTGACTTGAATATAAGCTCAATGATTATAATAAATTTTCGACTCATCCTAATCTCATTTCAGTTGCAACTACTCAGACCATCATTTTAACCTATCAGTGGAGCTTAGGACATGTTGATTGTATACCCTTCAAAAGGGGTATCCTTCATATGTGGCCCAGTCAGCTAGGGCTGCAGAATACACCAAATGCATCTCTGCAAAGGGATAAGACTCTCCAAACAAGTGTCTTGGATATGACACTAAACAATCTGATGGTGAGGTTCCAATAATGCTGAAGCTTTGGAGAATGCAGAGTACACCTTTATTACCATTACTCCCAGGTTCACTCAGGCCCAGAGTAGTAGCACCTGATAGGGGCCTATCCATGGGTGAAATAGAATTAAACAGTGAACTTATGCTAAACTGAATTGTTTAAAAAAAAGGACTTTTTTGACATTTAAACTGTGTACTTATGTTAAATTGAATTGTTTGAAATAGAACTGTTTATATGCATGAAAATAGATTTGGCATTAAATAACCTATGATGGTTAATATACCATCAAACTAAACCAAACCTTTGCATGATACTCAATTTCATTAGATGATCAGGCTCCAGCTCTGGAGAGTGTAACATACCCCTTCATAATCATTTCACCCAGGTCCATTCTAAACCAGAGTGGTAGTACTTATCTATAGGTGAAATAAATCTGTTTAAATATTGTTCATATTTGATAGAACCGTGTGCAAAAGAAAAACTTCTTTATAAACAACTACACAAGAGCTGTAAATATGAACATACGAAGAATACAATTCCCAAACCTATAGGCATAAGATAACTCTAGATGGGTTGATCAATCAGACCATCATTATATGACTATAAGTAAACAAGTGATTAGAGGCAATTGACATTGGGATAAAGGAAGTTCAACTAAAAAAAATTATTGGCTAACAATGGTATATCTATAATAATTCAAAAAGACTAAAATATGAATATCAAAATTTCTTGTATTGTAATGAGGTAACAGAAATGTTCAGCTACTTTACAGTGAGAGACAAATTTGAATAAAGTGATGGTGAATGTATTGTTTCATACAAACACAGATAAAATATATTTCATGATGTTAGGATTTGAATTGGGTTACCAACCCAGAAGTTTTTGTTATTAAACAAATAAAAAATATTTCTTCCATTACCAGAAAACTAAAATTACTATTGTAATTACTATTGTCCCTTTTATCTATGTATACGTAATATATATATTGACTCATTAAAAGTTCTGAAAAAAAAAAAAAAAAAAAAAAAAAAAAAAAGAATAGAACTTTAAATACAGTGTACTTAAATTCAAAGAAAACTTTCTCGTAGTAAACGATAAATCATTCTGTGTTCTCAGGAACAATAGCAACAATAAGGGAATATAATACTATCTCGGGGTTTTTTTTCTGCACTAAAAACTCAGTCAAAACAGCATGCTTTAATCAATTTAACAGTAATAAGTGATAGTGCTGAACAGATTTAAATATTCTTAGAAAAGAGTAAGAGTTTTTCCACAAATAAAACTTTCAACTTAAGTAAAATATTTTCCATAGAAGTTATTTTATAAAAATGTATCACAAATATATACATATATTGCCATTTTTAAGTGGAGGTCTCTCTCTCTCTCTTTATATATATATATATATATATATATATATATATATTTAAGTTAGATCTGATACATTTTCACAAAGACAGTATAATATTAATCTTTTTGATATACGAGATCATGAAAAGTTCTTAGTTTGACCTAAAAGCAGGCATGAAATGTACCTACAATTTCATATATTCAACACATTTGGTAAACCATTTCTAAAAATAATGTTAAACCCTTCCCGTCCACCCCCCCAAAAAAAACACCCAAAAGAGTTATCGATGGGACTATGCAAAATAGTATTTTTTAAATAATGACATATTATTAGGCACCTCATATGGTGTAAAGGTTAGAGTTCAATTCTCACTGGGTACCCTATACATCTGGCATTATGCCACAACTAAGCTAAGCATAGTAAATATCTATATAAACATTATTAAATATGAGCATAGCAATATTCTTCTGATGTCAAACATTGGTCATTCAGGCCAAGAATCCATATATTTTGAAAGACCTGTTTTCCTAGACAACACTTCCCCATTGCACTAAATGAGTGAGGATCAGAGCAATTCCCTGATGTAAATGACATGCTAAAAAGAAGGTGAAAGAGACTAAATCATTTTTATCATTGTCCATATCAGATCTCTGTATCATTTTGCATAAGTGGGATATCGTACAACCCAGTCTTTGATATTGCACCCTGATAAGTACCACAGACATCAGGGACTCTCATTTCAAGGTAAAAAGACATCACCTGAGGAATAGTTCACCTGAGTTAAAACTTATAACACAAACTCTCCACCTGTAAAAATTCAAGAGTAAAACATTTTGTCATTAAATATTATCTATGCTTGTCATATAGGAATGTTGCAATGATTTTTTTAAATAAAAAAAAACTAATAGGTAGGAGGAATGTTTTCCTTATAAACCTACACAGCATTCCAAATAACTTTATACATGACATCTCGATTCCACAACAAAAAGTTGAGAATTAACTCAGCTATAACCAAAACAGATACAACAGTAATAAAAGCCAGTTCTTACTATATAAGGTCATTCAATAAATAAAGTGAATTTTGCCTAAGGAGTTAATGATAAGCACTATTTATAGTTGCCTTTTTTTCAAGGAAATCAATAGTGGTGATTCTTTCGTATCCCAGAAGACTGTCAGCATGACCTTCTTTACTAATTGCTGTACTGAGAACATTTTCTTTATTGGCAAAAAAAAAAAATATCAGTGTTTCCATTCTAGAGGTTGTCTTTTCCATTCAGGCTCAGAGTAGCAAACCCCTGTTTAGCTCAATAGTAAATATTTTTTTAAACTAAAACTTGCTTCTTCATGCACATTACACATTCTTCTGTAAATTTTGCATGGTTTGCACTTCTCAGACATCAAAAAATTTGATAGCAAACTACTGTTTAACTCTGCAGTACTTCTTGATTTGGTGCCATTTTGAAAAGACTCAAAACAAATATTTTTGCAAAGTTAAAATAATTTTTGTTATAAACTAATTCCAAGCAATGCATAGTTTACAATAATGAGGGAAAAAAAACGAACTTCCCCTTATTTAAGGAACAAACCTCATATATGATTAAAATCAAATTCTTATACTAAAAATGTTTTTTAATGAGTAATATATAGTGCTCTCCGTACAAAAATACAGAACAATATCCCAATATTTTCAACTATGAAATAGAATAAAAACCCATGACCGAGTTTCACATTACCGATCCTCAGGTGAGCCAGTATGGACATGTTTGCTTTTAATGAGGGTTTCGAGATATTGTAGATTGTGCTTGGAGGCAGAAAACCATAAAATTTTTCCTGATTCAATTAAACAGAGGAATAAAAGATTGTAACAGTCATGGGACTTAAAGATTGAGTAGAGATATTCATTTAGCTGAATTCAACAGACTTCAGATGTGTTCAGTGCTGACTCACCTGATAATTGGCAATATGAAACAGTTATGTTTTTATCCTACTTTATAAATGAAAATAGTGTGTGTGTGTGTGTGTGTGTGTGTATATGTATATATAGTATCCACCATAAAAAGTCAAACCCTAAAAATTATCATATAAAGTTTATCTTATTATTTTATTATATCCAGTGAAATATTATACAATCAAAATGGATATTATTACATGATATTTATTATCAAACTTTACAGTACTGGAACTCTCTAACCAAAAATGTGAATATGTAGCAGTCCAAAAATAAGTACACTACTAGTATATATTAGTATCTGATCAGAGTGTTCCGATTATGACACTAAACTGCATCCAGTGGTAGGGCTCCAGTTTTGAGTGCTAGAGTGCAAATATCCTAGAATGTAATGCTCCTAATGCCAAAGCCATGGTCAACCTACTGTACTTGGTCCTTAATGTGCATTACAATTCTATACTAATGAAGTTGGTGTTTTCTTGGATTTTCAGGTTGTCATTTATTCTAAATATGGAATAAAGTGATCATATAGAAAAGTTTCCCGACTTCTTGGTTTTCCAGTATTAAAGTGTCCTGTGAGGGATTGAATGGTAAGTTTTATAACTCAGAGTTCAACACTAAATACTAAGCTACTTTCTCAACAATGATGTTATAGCTGTTCAATCTTATGGTTACGTCTAGCTTCACAAGTGTTAGTTTGTCAAATAAAAGAAAAATAAGGAAGAAAGCTAAAAACTAATTTTCATTGCAAAAGGCACCATGTTTTATCTGTTAGCCAAGAAATCATTAACACAAAAAACTGTTGCTTTTTTTTTAATTTTTAAAAAGAAAAAAAAAACAAAAAGAAAAAACCACTCAGGTAATTATTCCAAGCTTTTTACCAACCTTATTTATATTATTGGACCCTGTCAGGGTTAAGTATATAAGTAACAGCTTTTTGTTGGTATTGCCTGGACAAGTTAGCTAGCTATGGGATTGTGACTACTTGGTCTTTAAATTTTTTTAGTACTACTGACTTAAAAGTAACTGAAAGAGGCCATTAAACTTAACATCAAATCCTTTCTTTAGAAATTGTACATGGTATGAAAAAAAAGTATAATGAATGAATATAAATTCTTTTAAATTCTAAAATTTAGATTTCTTTTTTCCAACTAAGTCATTTATATGATAAAGTGACACTGTTTAGAGGAGACAGTACCAATTTAAAAAAATGATAAAACTTGTTTTAAACATTTTAAATTAAATGTTTTTGGCAGGACAAGATTGTGCAAGTGCAGCACTCTTTACTTACTAGACCTAACTCTGAACGATTTTCTTAGTTCCTAAGATGAAAGTTCACAACAAGGGAAAGATTTGAGGATGTACAGGATATTAGAAAAAGATACAATCAAACAGCTTCACACCATATAAAGAAGAGGAGTTTCAGGAACTACAACCAATGCAAAAATCACTAGAATAAATATATGGAATGCTTAGGGAAGTATTTTGGGAAAAAAAAAAATCTTATTCATTATACATTTCAGTCTGGGTAATTACAGCTTTACTCTTGATATTTTTTAACCCACTTTTTATGTAATGATTATTAGAAAAATAACTGAATTATAATACTGAACAGCATAGATTTTTTAAAGAAAGATGTTTAATAAACATTTCAAAAGAATTAATCAAAAATAATTTAACTAAAAGAACAAAACTTTTTTAAGCTAAAAAGATTTTAGTTCATTTCAGAAATTGACCATTTTGTTTATTTTGTTCTAAAGTTACCTTGAAGGTAAGTTTATGATAAGCGTTTGACAATATCTTTTATATTCTAACGTTGTCTCCTGTTATTTTAAAGTTGAACAAAATGATGAAAAAGAAAAAAAAAAACAATGATACCCATGGAATTTTATCATTAAAATAAATCAATACTGAAAATTGTCTCTCTTGGTAAGATATTCAAACATACAAAAATTTGCTTATTATTGGTGTGACTAAACACTGTCTACCCAAGTTTCAAATTCAACTGTAAAATAACCTTATTTTATAAGTATTAGCATTTTAATGATATTTTGCAAATGAGAATCTTGCTACATTCAATTTTTCTTGCATTATGGTAATAATAAAAAAATTGTATCATTATACTGATTATCACTGGTTTGATTGATTTAAATGACATATCAATTTGTTTGGGGTTATCTTATGCCAAGAGATTAAAGAATTGCATACATTGTACATTTACATTTTCAGTGTAGTTTCTTAAATTTTGACTCAAATATTCCTATCTAATAAAAACAATTTTCAAACAGATCTATTTGCCCTCATAGATAGTAACCTAACAGATACTACCACTCTGGGTCAGAGTGGACCTGGGAGAAATGTCAATGAAGGAGTACTCCACACACACCCTTTAACTCCAAAACTAGAACCTCACCATCAGATGCAGTTTACTATTATCCCAAGGACACTACATTTGCGGGTAATCTTACACTTCAGCAGGAGATAGAATCAGTGTATTCTAAACCCCACTGACAGGATTAAGATTATAATTGGTGTAAAAGAGATAAATGAATAATTCATAATAATATTCATAAACAGCGATAAGGAATCTTTTAGAGTCGAACTGGAGAATGATTCATACCCGTCTTTTGTGGTCTGGCCAATTTCAAAACAAGTGTATAAGGTAAAAAGATCATATTAGAGTTGATCAATAAATCTGTCACCAGAGAGTTATTAGCTGAATTTTGAAGTGAAATTTTCATTGTATGTTTGATACATGGAGAAGCATTGGGTTAAATGCACAGACAAGAAAGGAGATAATAATAAATCCTTCTTACATCAAGCTATGTTCTTATTGATGTACTAAAAGAATCATAATAGCAGAATTCATTTATTGATTCGTTAATAACTATGACTATTGGAAGACACTAAAATGGATTAGTTTGGTTTTAAGGCATACCAACCATTGTGGGTTATTTAATGTCAAATCCATTTTCATACAAATAAACAGTTCTATTTCAAACAATAGTAAATAGTTTAAATGTCAAAAAGAGTTCTATTTCAAACAATTCAATTTAGCATAAGTACACTAATTAGTTCTATTTCACCCATAACAGGACCCTATCAGGTGCCACCACTCTGGGCCAGAGTGGACCTGGGAATGATGGCAATAAAGGGGTACTCTGCATTCCCCAAAGCTCCAGCATTACTGGAGCCTCTCCATCATATTGTTTAGCGACATATCCAGGACACTAGTTGGGGGGAGTTAAACCCTTCTGCTGAGATACAGTCAGCGTATTCGGCAGTTCCAGCCAACTGGGCTACACTAAAATGGATCTTGGAATAAAAAAATGAATTTTATAATATTCTAGCATGATAGAAAACATCATGATCCCTATAAGACCTAAAACTATTTAGCTGCATATAATGCTAATCATGTTTTCAAAGCTTTTGAAAAAATCGTTACATTTGCTATCTTCTTTCTCTGACCTTGACTTAATGTTTTAGCCATTCTTTAATGACTGCTCCATATATCTGTTTAATGCTCTAAGCAGAATGCAGGGCCAGCATGTGCTACTCCCAAACTTCAGACCAGTGTGGA
This sequence comes from Sepioteuthis lessoniana, assembly GCA_963585895.1. Lineage (NCBI taxonomy): Eukaryota > Metazoa > Mollusca > Cephalopoda > Myopsida > Loliginidae > Sepioteuthis > Sepioteuthis lessoniana. Next base: position 45,584,781 of record OY757904.1, read on the forward strand.
GGCCTTAGACAAAAGGATAGGGGGATGGTTTCATTGATCTTATATGAATGCTATCTTATGAAAATTGATATATAGCATAGATTAGGACTCCATATTATAAATCCAAGGACGGCAAGAGACCCTTGCACTGGTCCTGATAGAATGTAATGGAAGGCACAAGTAGCTGTAAATGAAAGAGAAAGATATATACACTAAATACTTTTGCCACTTCAGTTTTAATAGATCCATTGTTTCTAAATTCATGTGCTAATAATGATTTCAATATCCTCAACAAAGAAAAAAAAAAACACATTGTTAAAAGTTACTGGACTACTCAGGCATCCATAAAAGATTCAACTGATATTAAAAAAAAGTAAGTTATCCAATGATAATGATGAATAGTAGCCTAAAGTTACATAATAGATTGGACAGATTTATTATTGGCAAGTCGTGTAGCATTCAAAATAAGTCCTGAGCCATTAAATGCGTGCAAAAATACAGTACATTCAATAATGATGATTGACAGCTATTGAACTCAAGGCCAATCTCATTGGATGATATCAGTCAGGTCACCAAAACAATTCTAGAGTTAAAAATTAGAGAGAAACACTTAATTTGAGCAGTCAAAATGCTCCAACTGGTTCACTGATTCCTCGTTTAGGCCGCAATGGAAAAGTCGCTAAGAAATTATAAAATATTATGGATACATGAAAAGATAGTCACAGTGTTATTCATCATCCCAGCAGAAAAGATTCTAGAACAACTGGAGATGACATAAGATAATGAATAAGAATAAAAAAGCCAACTCAAAAGATATGATGAAAGAGGTGACATGAAAGAGACAAAGAGACAAACAGTGCAACAGGAGGCAACGAGATGACCAAAGTGAAAGAAAGTGAAGGCATAAGAGCTGCTGAATAGTTGAATAAAGGTCATATAATAGAATGGCAAAGAGGAAAAGATGTATAATATATATACCCTAAATGACTATACAACACTAAAACAAGGCTTTAAAGAAGATAGGAATGTTTTCAGCACAACATTTATTTTGCTACAAACAAGTGTAGAATAATTTTCTTTAAAGCTACCATGACATGTAGGTTGAGGTTTAGAATATGTCAACTTTATCTTCTGCAGAAGAAAGATCACTTTAAAATGGGATGTCCAGGGTAACACGCTCAATTACATCTGGTGGTGATGCTCCAGTTCTTGAGTGGGAGAGTGATGTAGCCCTTTTTGCCATTACTCTCAGGCCCACTTTGACCTGGAGTGGTAATACCTGTTAGGGTGCCAAATAGATTTCTTTAAAAGTGATTCATATCAGATAGGAATTCTTGATATAATATATGTAATTCCCTAACTTCTAAGCATAGAATAACCCCAGATGTGTTGACATGTAGTAGAAATCAATCAATTTAAAGCTACCACCTTTCAAAATGTATAAGTTAAAGAGAGTTGAGAAAGTATCAAAGAAAAAAATTTTTTCATAAGCAGTTAATTTTTAATAATCTTAAATTTCATTAATTAATTATATTATGGCCAAACTGATAAAGGCAGCATCTATGTCTGACAAGAATCCTCTAAATAGCATCCAGAGTCCACACACAGTAGATGAACATAAGTTTTTGCTGGTTGGCCATCACTAGCATGTCCATATAGAGGAGTTCACAAGAGAACATCACTTATGAGTTCATTCTTTCTTCATCAGTGCCCAGCATATCTTATTCATCTTACTCAGATAGTTTGTGAGATGGAAGGTAAGTAGCTGTACAGCTGCTGTTTAGTAAGGTGTTGCTTCCAGGATTTGTTCAAAACAGCCCATAGCATCCTAGTCTAGTTCCCATTTAGCTTTTTCTCTAGGAATTTTGTTTAGGTCCAGGTGGTGCAACCATACAATAGTACTGAGACAGTTATAGCTTAGATGAAATTCTATTTTATTATACATCTAAAAGTTGAGTCATCTTAAAACTCACCATCATATCATATTGCTGGAAGGGATTTCATTAATTTTCTCTTGCCTTCCTTCTCTATCATTCACCGCTTCTCCAGCAGTGTCCCGCATGTCTTATTCATCTAATTTGGATGGTATTCAAGATGGGTGGTAGGTGGCTATACAGCTGTTGTTTTGCAGGATTCTGCTTCCAGAATTTGTTTAATATACCTTGTAGGCAACCATGTGAATGCAGACAAAAAAAATGGAGTACATGCACTTTAATCAAAGTGACGATATCTCCACACTAAATAGTGGCTCTCTGAAACTAGTGAACAAGTTCAGCTACCTTGGAAGCAGCGTCTCATCAACCAAAAATGACTTCAATACATGACTAGTGAAGGTATGGACAGCTATCAATAGGCTATCGGTCATATGGACGTCAGACTTATCCAATAAAATAAAACGCAATTTTTTTCCACGTAGTGATTATGTCCATACTACTGTATGGATGCACCATTTGGACGCTGATTAAGCATATAGGGGAAAGGCTCGACAGCAATCTTAAAACTACAATGACTAAATCGCAGACAAATAACATTTCCTGAAAAATCAGGAAGAAAAAAAATAGAGGTAAAAGATTATGAGATTGTACCCTAATTTTAAAATTGTTTTGTGTAAAGTCCATGTGCTATCAAATTAGTTCTTTAAAAAGGTCAGGCTTCCAGGTTCTCTATCTTAGTTATGGCTGAAACTGTTCTTGCTCTTTCTGTGAAAACTTAGGGTAAGTTTTTATATACCGGAAAAGATTACGACTAAATAGCATTTTTTTTTTTTTCCCCCCAATCAGATTACCGGCATGAATTTTTCATTTGAATAGGAAAAAAATAAAGCCTAGTGTGAACGTTTCTAGGTTTCACCTTCATTGGATTGAATATCACTTCTTTATCTCAGCTGGAATCATTTCAAGGTCAGAAGTTGTTCACTTTATTGGATAGAGTTGGAATGATCACGTGGCATCTATCCTAGGGGAAACATTGGAGATAACCAACTACTCGACAGCTTCATTTGACATTCAACCTCTATATCTCATTCTAACAATCGATGTGCACATCAGAGATGAGTCAAACTTTCAGAATTTTATCTAGTTTTATCCTGACTTGAATGTAGGACAGACCCGCCTGTCTAGTCTTGATTCGCAACAAGTCTAGGAGAAAGAGAACTGAATCTAGACCTACTGCCGGCATGTTGTGACCAAACATGGAAGAGCAAACTCGCCATATTTCACAAACCTTCGCATGATATACTACAAATACACAGATATATACATACATTTATACATGGGGAGTACTTAAATAACATGTTTCAAGTGTAGTAATCTGTACACTAATATTTACAATATCTAATGTAATCTTTGGTATCAGTGTAGATTTACTTATACATTCTTAGTGTGAGGGTCATCATCATAGGAAATGGAATCAGCTATCTGAGTTCAAATCCTGTATGGACTGTTTATGTTTCATTTCATATTAATGTCTTTGGAAAGGCATGGATACATCTCTAACACTATGTAGGTGGTCTGCTAACCAGACGATCCCTTTGTCTGTTTTGGCACGAAACCAAACAAAGGCCTGAGCCCGCGATCTCGACGTGACCGGAAGTGGGTAAGGGAATGCGAGAGGAGTTGGACAAGGGAACTCAGGGAAGGAGTTGGCAATGAAGTTGACACCGGATAGCAGAAGTGACCAGTCGGCATGAGAGAGTCCAGCAGCAGTGAGGGAAGACCGGTTAAGATGGGTTGGTATTCCAAGTAGCTTGGTAGAATTTTTGCTAAAAATCCACGCTAGCATTAGTCTACATATGCACATAGGGAATGCAATGTTACATAACTCCTCTTCTTGCACTTTGAGTTAACCCAAGCTTATATTGTTTGTTTGTTCGTTTGTTCTTTTTCTCCCACTCCCTTGATTGTATTTCTTGTAGCCATGAAGAAATGTGCGATGCCCCTATTAGAACCACTAGTTGATCACCTGGCCAAGAAGTGAAATGGTTTAAAGAAGTTGATGTAACGTGGGGACCGAGGGGGTATCATCACACATCTGCTCTTACCCCAGCAATGGCTAAATAGAAGGGCAGACTAGGTTCTTTAGCCTTGGTTAAGCTAACAGTCAAAGAGAAGGAAAATTGAATTCAAATCCGCTTCACTCCACTTAAAAATTGACCTTGTGTCACATTCTGCTTGTGGAAGGGAAGTTGAGTAAATACATACATATAAAAGTAAAGTTGGTGACCATAGTCAAGGGTGACCCGAAGGCTCCCTTTTCAATAGCTGCTACACGGAGGTGTAGGGGAGGGCACTACTCCATTCCCAAGATTGCTCCACTTTACCCATGATCCTCACCTTATAGTGCTAAGCAAAGTGGCATCAAGTACAATTTTTTGAGTCTTTGGTATAACTTGACCTGGGATTGAACCCTGGTCTCCCGGACCATTGGTGAACACTCTATTTATTAGGCCAATAGCCCTGTATACTTATAAATATACAAATTCATAAACAGGTTACAGTTTAGCAATTCATACCTTTATTTAGAGTATATATGTTCATTATTAAATCAAATTAAATCTTTATTTCATAAGCAATAAATTCTAAATCTTTTACATGATAGAATATGAATGACAATTTTATTGTTTTCATTTATTAAAGTTAAACAGTTTCTAAGCCATAGGGAATGGCTAAACTTTTTTTTTTTAACTGAAAACTTAAAATATCAGAAAGAAGATAGCCAGGCATTCATAATGCAACAAAAATAGTCACATGGGTAAAGCAAGAAAATAATTAAATTTGAAAAACAAAAAAAAAGGACAAAGAAATGACAGGTGTCCATACAAAAGAGAATTATTAGTGAGACAGGCGGAACTTAAGAGGGAAGTAAAAGAACATGAAAAATATTTTCAAAGTAAAAGAAAGAGATACAAAGAGGAGATAAAAAAAAAAGTTGTTATTACACTAAGTAGATAAGTACAAGTAGACATGAGACCACCAATCAAACTTAGAGAACACTAAACTTAATCTGACAATGACATACCAGAATACAATCATAAAATTCATATACATTACAATAGACCAAATACTAAGCTGGTTAGTAAATCTAAACATAAGAAAATGTGTTCAGTTGGTTTTACAGTATGTCGACCCTTGTTGGGTAATTTAATAGCAAAGCTATTTTTTTTTGCAAGTATTTATATAGTTTCAACAAACTAATGATAGTGTGGATTTATTAACTATTATAGGGACAAGTATCTTTAATCTAAATAATTTGCTCTCAGTTATATAGTTTCAAGCATTCTAATATCAATAATTTATATGGTTTCAAGCATTCTAATATCAATAATTTATATGGTTTCAAGTAATCCAATAGCAATGATTTATAGACAATTATGTTTTCAAATTACAGCTTCAACTAACTATTAATGTAGATAATTTGCACACAGTTATGTGGTTTCAATTATTCTAGGGGGGGTGTCCTCGTAGTGTAATGGTTCAAGCGATGGACTGTGGAATCGTAGTACGCGAGTTCGAACTCCAGTCGCGCTATTACGTTCACTTTCAGGCAAATACCCTTGGGAAAGGTATGAACCCCCTTATCCTCCCAGCTATGGGTTAAATAGTACCACTACTGTTCTTCTAGGAGAATGGCTTTGGCATTAAATAACCTACAAAGGTTGACATGCCATTAAACAAAGAAACCAAACCAATCAATTATTCTATTTAATACCAATAATCAATGCACAATAATAGGATTTCAAGCATTCCTAACTAATATTAATAATTTTTAATCTATTTGATCTTGATAACCATTTTATTTCTAAATCATAAGGCATAACAAAATATGAAATGATATATTATGGAATGTTAGTTTGGAAGTATTAGTATAGGATAGATTTGGAGGGGGATTTGTGTAAGTCTTGTTAAGTGTAAATCATGGACGTGGACGAGTATTAAAAATACCTTCTTACCTCGGTACCAAATCCGGAAGTAGTCAGCCAAAACCGGATGAGGTAAAGATGGTATTATATTTAGTAGAGGAGTGTGGAATGCCCTGTTTTTCATTGGCTGTTACTGAAGGACAGATGTCTATAAGAACGGCCGAAGTCCGGCCTTATTAAAAAAATTTTTTGCTTTGGTAGAGGCACGAGTGTAGCACGTCGCGATCAAGGAGGCGGCTTGGCTCTTCCAGAGTCATGCTGGGGTTTCTGTCAGAACCGATATGATGCAAAAATAACCCAAAATCAGCAATGAAGACAGTTGCATCACTGAAGACCTCCTTGATGCATCTAGGACGTATGATTGAAATGGAAAATGATGCAGTTTTTTTTTTATAACTTAAAAGCCTGGAATATTAACAGTTTAAATACGCAACATATCAAAATAATTTGCATGATAATACAAAACATTTTTATCATATTTTTAAAAAATTAATCATAGAATAACTTAAATACTTTTATGAGCAGAAAAGTTCATAGATTGACCAAAATACTCTCATGAAATGTGACCAAATGAGGTTTATTTTTCAACAGTCTCTCTTGTGGTCAATACACTTCTTCCATCAGTGTTGAAAGTGCTTGGATTCCATTGATCAAAAAAGTCATCAACAGCAGATTGGATATCATCAGATGAACTTTTTCAGCCCAACTTTCAATGTGTTAAAATGTTACACCCTGTCATCACTTCAGATAAATAAATGGACCATTCCATTTTGATTGAGTGCAAAGAAAGGTGGGGTGAAAAAAAATGCAAATATGAAACAATAAGAGGAAAGTATGGAAACAATAACACAATACACCTGGCACTTATCTACTTCAACTGGAATAGAAGAGGGGAAAAAAGAAAGTGAATATATAGAAAGAAATGGAAGAAATAGAAAAGGAGACATATGTATATAAATAAAAGAAATAAAGAATGCTTTTGTTAACAATAGAAAACTAAGTAATAAATAAAAGGGGCAAAGTTTTTGTATGTTCATTATTTCTATTTAATTAGTTTGATTACAAATAATGGTAGTTTTATAAAAAGTAGAATTGCCATGTGTACTGCTAGTTAATATTACTGTTTGTATGAAAGTTGCTTTCTAGGGGACATATACTGACCAATGATTCTTTTCATATAGATGCTACTAAATCAATTATAATATCCACCCCCATCAGCCTTGTTCTTATTTCCATGAAATGCTCAACTCTTCTCCAAAATCTGTAAAACATGAAAAGTATTGAGACTTACATTACTAAACTGGCCCATGAAATGTAAACTAGAGATAAAATTCAGTTATCTTTCTCCTAAACTGGTTGCTTAACAAAGACTAGAGAGCTCATTCTGCCCAACTATTTTACTCAGAGCTATGGAGAGAAGAGATGAATTCATTTCTTTTTTCCAAATTAATTACAGTAAAGTGAATGCAAACAGCTTCAGTTAACATTTGAATTTGGTCTGCAATTCCATTCTTCATGCAGGTAATTATTATATCAACTATTATACCAAGTGCACATTGCAATCATAACAGATAAGAATATATGATAACAAAACTAAAGGGGTGATTTACACAAAACATTTTCCCTTAAAAAGAGTTGTATCCTCATAAAAAAAGTAATAAATCCTTCATGGAAAGCATCTTATGAATATACAAGGTATGTTCAAAAGGCATTAAAACTGAAGCCATATTTAACAAGATAGAAAGGAACAATAAAGAAATTTTCTTCAAAATAGCTCACTTGACATTCATCACACTTATTCCTGATCCTATTGACCAAACCCCTCCGCTCAAGCAGGATATGACACAAGGTCAATTTTTAAGTGGAGTTTAACAGGTTTGAATTCAGAGTTTTCCTTCTCCTAGACTAGTTGCCTTACCAAGGCTGAAGAACTCAGTCTGTCCTACTATTTACCCATAGCTGAGGAAGAATAATTGGATTCATACCTTTCGCAAGGGTATTAGTGCTATGTGAAATGCAATCAGCCTTGTCCAGGATTTGAAGTCATGTCGCCGTGTCCATTTCCTACGACGATAACGATTACACCATGGGCACATTTAATTGGGTAAAGCACTTCTGAATGTCTTTTTTAGGATATAGTAAACTGAAACACCACATTTCTTTTGATGTGCTCCAGATCCTCAACTCTTAACCTTGAGGTGAGTTTTCACTTTAGAAACTGAGAAAGATTCAGATTTAGGTCTTGTGAGTATCAAGAGTGATGTACTTGCATAATCCTGTGTTTTGCCAAAAATGCTTCAGTTAAAAAATATTGAGACTTGATTCATATTTTTTCAAATTAGTACTATCATCTAAACATTCTCACTTCATTTGATAAGTAGCTGGGTACAAGTATTTATAAAAATTTGTAAAAAAAATTAAAGCTTCTATCCTATTACTTTTTCTTTATATGCATCCAAAACTCTGAATATTGAAACACTACAAATGCATTGTAAATGAGATTCTAGGAGAAAAAATAAAAACTTTTCAAGAATTTTCATCAAAGTCCTTTGGTAGTACATAATTTTTTTCCAGGACAAACCAACAATGTGATTAACCATAGCCAATTAAATAAGAAACCAGTCCTCTTAAAATATATATTTTTGGCGAAACCCTTTCCATTATTACTATCAATAATTTTGACTAATATTAATTCACATCTTAAAAATTCTAATTGCTTTTTATTTCAACGCATTCGCAAAGTAATTTCTTCAAACATAAAATGTATAGAAATGAACAGAATGTGTACTTATTAACAAATTACAGGAAACAAATAAAAATGAAACTATTCCTTCATATAGAAAAAGAAAGCAAAATTAACACCATCAAACCAATTTCAAAATATAAATATTTTCTATAATCACAGATTAAACAGAAGGAGCAAAATCCAGATATCAGTTCTAGTTATTTCAGTGCACCAACCTGTTTTAAAGGCTATATAAGAGATGAATACTTTCTTTTTTTTTTTTTTTTTTTACATATTTCTTTTTTATAATGTTCTTATGAATGGAAGATAAATTCAAATTTGATTTATGGATATGTAACCTTCAACTGCCAAACATTTTTTAAAATCTAGAATAACATAAACCTGTAGGTATTAGGAAACATTTTAAAAACCAAAATGTTTTAAAATTATCATCAAATGATTGATGTAAACATGTCAGAAACTGATTGCCCTGATAAGTTTCTGTGATACTAATCTGAAAAGCAGGATAATACCAAGTTTCTGAAAGACTTACTCATATACACAGACTGACATTCAGTAAATAAGTATACATGATTCCATGCAAGTGCATTTGTGACATGGGCAAATAGAGCTAATTCATTTTTGATAGTGAGGTGCTTTTCAGAACTCTCCATATTTCATTCAACATAATACATACATTACATTTCAACTGGCCACTTGAAATAATTTACATATGATTAGCATGTTACATCACCAGCTTGTGGTGTGAATTTCTATATTTAGTAAAAATCTGAAACTTGGATTTCAACAACAAAATAAGATATCAGAAGTTAATTTCTTTGATTTGTACCTGAGTAATTTTGATGGCAAATTTAAAGGGTTTAACCATGAAAGTTCCATTATGAATTAATCTGCCATTGAACATAATGGCACAACTGGAGTTTCAACTTGGTTACTTCAATGTCTCAGTCCAGCACATTAACCACTATGCTAGAGTGACTCCTTAAATGGAATGTCAGAATACTACAATTAATGAATATGGATCAAAAAACATGTTTTTAGTAATTATTTGTGCACATAACTTTGGGTGGTCACTCTTAACAAATAAATTCTGTAAGTACATGTTAGTGAGCAAAAATGTAATCAGTACAGTAAGGGTTAAACCAATTTCTATGTATTTAAACATACAAAAAAAAATACATAAATACACAAATATATTTGACTAGACTTTCCCATTGAGTCATATTTATAAAATCTAAACTGTAGAAATTACAGTTGTAAAACTACTAGATAAATATAGCAGGACAAAAATGTCATCACTCCTCATCATGATGTGTTGACAATTACAAACATTCAATTTTGAGGATAAAAATATCTTCAAATCAGCAAAAGTAGATGTTCTATTTACCCAACCATTCTCCCAAGGGCAGAATGTGATGCAAGGTTGTTTTTTTTTCTAAGTAGAGTAAAGAAGTGTGAATTGAGCTCTCCTCCTGCTAAACTGGTTGCTTGACCTTGGCTAAAGAACCCAGTTTTCCCTACTATTTACCCACAGCTGGTGGGAGCAAACAAAAATATTCATGCCTTTCCAAAGGGCATTATTGAGTTCAGGTTACCGATTCCATTTCCTATAAACATAACTTTTGCTAGAATAAATGCAGTAGCTTTACTCAGCAATGTAACTCCCTTACTCTTCAAACACACACACACACTTTGTTATATCAATACATATCCATTCTATTAGATTGTCCATTCATAGTGATACCTTTTAGTTCTTCCTCTAGGAATATTTCTTGGATTCTATTCCTTAGTAGGATCGATGATTAAGCTCTGGTCTTGGATGCCATTGTTGATAGTTATTTAAGCCAAACTCCAAAGTACAATGCATCCTCCAAGTTGGACATAGCACACTGTCTCACTGGATCATAAGTGGTTACAGATTATTCTCTAATGTCTTCAGAAATGCAGCTGATTCCTGTTGCTGTGTAGTTTCAAATTTTTTGGCATTTTGATCAAATATCAGGCTCAAGGTTAGTTGATAAGAGATCAAGAGTTCTAATCAGTCAGTGATCATACAAAGCTTTGTGCATGTTGCATCTGCAGGTCTTTGAAATTTTTTTCCCTCTCCTTTGACTGACAAGTTGTTGTCCTTCAACTTTCTATACACAAATCACATCTATAAAATATACATATTGTAGTATTCTCAGGTATTTTAGGTAAAGGTTGTCACTATATACCAATGGCAGGAAGGAATGACAGACACATTGATCACAAATACCAAGATTGTTATTTGGTTCAATCTATAGTGGTGGTGGTGGGGGGTCACTTAAATCCTAAACAACTTGACTTTACTTTTGGAGTGTCTGTGCCAAAAGCCTAGAATTTGTAACTCCCAAAATATCACATGACTATCTTTAGCCAATGTACATACCTCAGACTGTTTCATCAATCATGACCTCTAACCGGTTACTTTGTCAATTACACCTCAGCAAATATCTGATACATCTACCATCCAAGGTGGCAAGGGTGGAGCCATTACATAACTATATACTTGTATAAAAATTTAAAAAAATAAAAATTCAATGAAAAATTTTCTCAAAGAATTTTTACAACAGAAACCAATTACCAATGTTCATTTATATAATTGTTAATTGGTCTAAACACATTAGGATCTTTATAACATTCCCTTGTTTAACCCAATCCAAGAATAAATATAACAAGACACAAAGTTCTTTTTATTATAATTTTTCAAATGACCTGGGTTTCTGTATTTATATAATTTTATACTCTGAATTTTAGTTTCTATTTCTTCTTTAATAGCTTCAAGAAATCCATTTACCCCTCATTATTAATAATCATGTATTTGAATACAAACCAAAAGTACCTACAAACAATGACTATTTTTGTATAAGTATGTATGCATAATAGTTAAATAGGGCAGTAGAGATCTTGCCCCTGAAATTGAAGCTATACCCAGGTTGTCATGACTCATAGCATAGTAAACATTCCATTTCTGACCTGGACTAGAGATGAGCAGTTGAGGTTTGTTTTGCTAAGGGACATTTGAGTAGAGGCTATGGGAAAAGGAAATAATTGGACAGGGCAGATGTACTTGAGAAAGTTGGTGGAAAATTCTACCATGAAGTTTACAAAACATGGAACACATACACAGTTCAATAAAAGTGTGTGTGTATATAAATAAATAAATAAATAAATAATTGAAGTGTAAAAAATTTTCAAGTATTTATTATTAAAAAGGTTTTTTACTTTATGTTTAATATATAGTTTTAAAAAGAGGGTGCTGGGAATAATTGCACATACCTCAAACACACATACATACATAAATTCATAGCCTAATAATGAAAAAAATGCATTTATTCAGCGAATATTTTTCTACTATCTCCGCTTTTATCAATGCACTTAATTACTTGATATTGATTCTTGGTGTCTTTATTTAATGGCATATCAAACCTTAGTGGGTTATTCAAGGCCAAAATCGTCCTTGTAGAAGCACAGTATGCATGACACTGCCGGAGATATAGGGATGAACGCATAAGTGACATACTCCTGTGGAGCCCCTCACATGGATGAGCAAAGGCAGGATGACCAGCTAGGACCTACATAAAACAGCTCGGTGCCAATACTGAATATAGCCTTGAAGAACTACAGAAAGCAATGGACAAGAGTGGTGGGAGAAGGTCAGGGAGATCCGTGCTGATGGCAGGACATGATAATGAGTGATACTATTTAGTTGGAGGATAAGGGGTTTCATACCTTTCCCAAGGGCATTAGTCCAAAAATGAATGTAATAGCTTGACTAGTGTTTGAAATTGTTTACTGTGATATCACATTCCAGCATGTTAACCAGAAGGATTCCCAACAATTGCTTATTTACAATATCTTATAAACAGACGATTATGCAGGAGAAATTGCATATCCAAATTGACTATGTCAAGATGCAGATATATATATATCATCATCATCATATCGTGCTGGCAGCACGGATATCCCTGACCCTCTCTCGCCACTCCTCCCTATCGTTCATCGCCCTAGGTAGGTCTTCAGGACAACAACCTGTATCCTCACATAGCTGCTGAATGTACGTTCGTGCTGGTCGTCCTGCTTTTGCGCGGCCATGTGTGGGGATTCAAGTTAGACGAACCAGACATGCAGGACATTGCTGGAGAAGCAGAGATGAACTCATAAGAGATGTACTCTTTATATATATATATATATATATATATATATATATATATATACACACACACACAAACAAACAAAGTGCTACTCAGAATTTGAGAATCTGAACAGTTATAATAAAATGGAGTTCATTGATTTTGATGGCTTTCAAACTGTCTAGGGTTATCTTAAACCTAGAGGTACTCCAAAACAGAAGCTTCACCATCAGATGCAGTTCAGAGTCAATCTCCAGAACACCCTTTCTTATTTGCATGCAGTAATGGTTTTAAATATTCATATTTAATACTAATAATTTGAATACAATTATATGGTTTCAAGTATTTCAAGCTATTATATAATTTCAAATAAACAATCCTTTGTAAAAAAAAATTATAGTTTAAAGCAAGTTTCATTAATACAAATAAATTACACAGTTATATTGTTTCAAGTATTTCTGTGTAATATTACAAATGATTTTTAAACAGATCTATTTGATTTATAGATGGAACCATAAAATTTACTGTCACTCCAAGTCAGAGTGGACTGAGAAGGAATAGCAATAAAGGGCGATTCCATACTTCCAAAAGTTCAAGAACTGGAACCTCACCACAAGACAGTTTACTGTTATATCCTGGATACCTTTTAAAAAATGCAATCTGCATAATCTAAGATCCCCTGACAGAGTGCTCAACATTTCAACTTAGGTTACCAACAAAAAGTGAATGGTCACCTTGTTTTACTTTATTAAACTATTAAACATATTTAATAGCCAGGCCAAAAAAAAAAATTAAAAAAAAAAAAAAAAAAACAAGCAAAGAATATGCTAAACAATGATACAAAAAATTATTTTCCATAATTAGTTATGTATAACAAGCATTCGTGTATAATACATATCTTTAACTTTTGGATATGAAATTCTGGAAAAAAAAAAAACCCTCTATTCTTTATAATACACATCTACTTTTTGGAATTGGTAGCAGCTGAATTTAAACAAAATTTAACATTTGTCCAACTTTTAAACCAGTGTGTATATGCTAATAGAAGAATTTATATAATGTTTCAAAACTAAATTAACACAAATTTTAGGGCAAAAGCAAGGACATATTAACACAAAAATGTAAGAAACTTTCAGTAACATAGAAGAATCAAATTATAAACAAACATGCGGTCCAGTGGCTCTTTATCTGTAGTGCTTGTTACACATTCATTAGTCTGGATCATACATATAACTTATGGGGTGGACCCTTATGGTGTAATAGCTAAAGAGTTGAACTGCTGCCTCATAGTATGCAAGTTCAAGCTCCAGTTGTACCAATACATTGATTTTTATATTGGAAAAGGTATGTAACCCCCTAATCCCCTAACCAGCTATGGGTTAAATAGCATCTCTGCTGTTCTACAAGGATGGCTTTGGCATCAAATCCCCACAAAGGTTGATATGTCATTAAACAAAGAAACCAAAACTTAACTTACTTTCAGTCATGTCACCTCATATATGGCAATGCTTGTGGCTGGAAAGTTAACATTTAGTTCTCATATGTAATATGAACCTCTAACAAACAAAAAAATCTGGAGAAATAGAGCATCTAAGACACAAATAATTATGGTAATACACAGGATGACAACAAGTATAAATTTGTATCCAAATGGCATATCAATATGCTGTATCATGGAAAAAGAAAAAGAAAAAAAAAAAAAAAAAAGGAAATAAACCCAGATACTCCTATTTCACCAAGGAAAAGGAGACAAAAAAACAAAACAAAGGAAAACTTTAAGAAAAATAAAAGGAAAATAGAAATAAAGAAGAGTAAGCACAAAACCTGTGTAAACGTTCTGTTGACCATATTTCAGTATACAAAACAAATTGTTGAATGTCCTGAGTGAAAGCAATGACCTCAATATGACAGACAAGTAGAAAGAAACATGCATTGTGGTATTTTTTTTTCAAGCAAAAGGAAGGTGAAATGAATGTATGTCAGTGATACTACTACTTCTTACAATACATTTGGACACATTACTCAACAAAGGTAATGAAAAGTTATTTTTTAGAAAGCAATTTGTTTCCATGCATATATAATTAGGCATTTTTTTTTCTTTTTAATATCTCCATATCAATATAAGTGTGAATGCATATTTATCAATGAGAAGCCTCCAGACCAACTTTAATCAGATATATTGTTTGGGTATGTCAACACACTGAAAAGACAATAATGAACAAGTCGTGCAGCTTGGTATTTTTACCAACCAGAAAAAAGTCGCACATCACATTCTTCACTCACAAGTGCACACCAGTTCCACACAAGATCATAATTAATTCAAGTAGACATGCAGTTTCTTCTCTGTTTATGGACTCTGCTCAGATTTTTGGAACTTAATTGAATTGTTAGGAAAAAGGTGACTGTAAATAGTCCCACCTTTTTCTAATTCGAAAAATGTGTCTTCCAAGTCCATGAAAGAGTCATGATTGATTTTAATGGCATCTGGGGTGATTTTATGCCAAGAGGTTAGGCAATTATGTTCATAGTACATTTATATTTTCTATGTAGTCATTTTTTGCAGTTGCATGGTTTCAAGTATTCCAATCTAATACTAATAATTATAAATATTCAAGAGATTCTGTTAAATGGTTTAGTTTTTTTTTTTTTTGTTCAGTGGCATATCAACCTTCACAGGTTATCTAATGCCAAAGCCATCATTGTACAGAATAGCAGTGATACTATTTAACCTATAGCTAAAGGAATAAGAAGATTTGTACCTTTGCCAAAAGTTTTAGTTCAATTGGAGTTTGAATTAGTTTATTCTGAGGCTGCAGTACAGCGCTTTCACCATTAAGCCATAGAGACTCCTTCAATTCTTTTAATAATAATCAAAAAGTTATATCATTTCAAGTAACTAATAACCATCATTTGACTCTCTCTCTCACCATCTGTTCTTATTATTTATCACTATTGAAGAGTACTCTATCCAATATCTATACAGCTGATGAATATAAGTTTTTGCAGGTTGGTCAATACTAGTGGGTCTATGTGTAATAGTCCATAGATCATCATTTACAGGGATTGGAAAAATAATAAAAACACCTAAAACCTTAGTACCATAATTTTAAAACACCTATAAAACCATCAAATATTTATTTTTATGTTTTTTGATGGTTTGGTTTCTTTGTTTTAATGGCATATCAACCTTTGTAGGTTATTTAATGCCAAAGCCATTCTCTAAGAAGAACAGTAGTGGTACTATTTAACCCATAGTTGGGAGGATAAGGGGGTTTATACCTTTCCTAAGGGTATTTGCCTGAAAGTGAACGTAATAGCCCGACTGAAGTATGAACTCGCTTACTACAATTCCGCAGTCCATCGCTTTAACCATTACACCACGAGGACATCCCCCTTATGTTTTTTGAGTTATGATTAATTTTTCTCATCTTATTCTACTAAAATTGTTTTGTTTACAGATATCATCAGAATTCATTAAAATGGCAAATCTATCTGACTTTAAAAAAGGTCAAATTGTTGGTGCTCGTGTGGCAGGCGCTAGGGTAATACAAACCACAGAATTATTTGGCGTAGCAAGGAATACAGTCTTGAAAGTAATGACAGCATTTGAGAAAGAAGGAAAAACCTCCTCACTGAAGCAATACTCAAGGAGAAAGCAAAAGCTATCAGATAGGGACTGTCAGACTCTTATGCAGATTGTAAGGAAGGATCACAAGAATACAGCACTGAAAATTACAGCAGAGCTTAATGACTATCTAGAGAACCCAGTTTCCTCAAAAACTGTAAGAAGGGAGCTGCATAAAATTAGATTTCACGGGAAGGTAGGCTATAATCAGAAAACCATATTAAACATCCTTACTTCTTTAACAGTGTGCAGCATATCTTGCTTGTCTTACTTGGATGGCTTGTAAAATGGGAGGTAAAAAAAGCTGGTTTTGTAGGGTGCTGCTTCCAGGGTTTATTGAAAACAGTATACAACATCTTTATGTAATTCCCATCAAGCTTTTTCTCCAAGAATTTCATTAAAAAATCATAGCTTTGAGTAATTATTCTTAATCCATATAATCTACAGTTATATGACATCAGTAATTCCTATTGAATACAAATAATTTATAAACATCTATTTGACCCATAGATGGGACCTTAACAGTAATGGCATAGAAGAGATACTCCACACTCCCCAGATCTCCAGAACTTGAGACTCATCATCAGTAACAGTTTTTTTAGGGGGTGGTTTCTTAATTGTCTGCAAGGAATACAGTCAGCTTATTCTAATCTCGACTGATAGGACCCATGAAAGAATTTATAGCCCATATCAACTTCATTCTGTCATTAATGTTAACAAATTTTGGATAGAAATCTGTTAAAAATTGTTACCTATAATTGATAAAATTAAAGGTTATATTTTTAGCAGATAATTGATCAGAATCATCAATTAAAATAATTTCTTAACTATAATTAGCTTCATCAATATTAACATCAGTTGTTGTGCTGACATCATGTTGAATTCGAACATGAACATTGAGCTAAGCCTTTTTGGAATCTTCAACTTAATGGTCATTTTGATTTGCCTCCCAATTAGTTTGCTGGAAACTCAAAGCCACTGGTGAGAGAAATATTGGAACAGAATAACACTTAAAATTCTAATTTTTGAAATATGGCATAAAAGATTTTCTATGTTGTATTAGTTGTAATTGTCAAAATACATAAAGGTATGCATGTTAGAAAATTATATATATTACATACACCGAGCATTTATTATACAAAGTAAATAGATGATAAAACCTTAGTATATGGGATCATATATACAAGGTAAGTAAAAATGTTCACCAGGAAATAAACAACCTATTTTTTTTTCTTTTAGGCTGAAGAAAATAAGCATAATTTTTTGTCTAAATAAAAGAACAATTTTAATTGATTTTAACAAAATTAAACTAAATATATATACTGGACTATGAAATCAATGTTTATTCTAATTGTGAGTACATCAATCCTTACAATATATATGATGATAGTTGCTTAAAAATTAAAAAGAAAAATGAGAGGTCATCCATAGTTGAGATTTTTGATGAAACCTTTCTTGAAAAACATTGTGATTAGAATTTGTTCTTTTGAATTCTTCCCGTTTCTGCATAGGTTCAAATGCTTGAGGGGATTATGTGGTGTGTGTATATATATATATATATATATATATATATATATATATATATATATATATATATATATATATATATATTTTTTCACTTCTACTGTCAATTATATATATATATATATATATATATATATATTTATTTCACTTCTACTGTCAGACCTCTTACTTCCACACATTATGCATAACTTCTATATATCATTATCAAGGTGTATCAACAGTATGGATTCCTTTGACCATACTGGCCATCACTCTTTCCATCCTTTTTTGAAAAAATAAAAAATTACAGAGAGCTTAAGGGTCTAATCAGTTCAAATCGTATTTTAAAAAATAATTTCTTTAAAATAGCAAGAAAAATGTTTCTCCTAATAAACTGGAATGGATGCACATATAAAATTTGACCAATTTTCAGTTCATGAACAAAGAAAATAAGCATGGTCTAGAGAGTAGGGAGAGCACAGCACTTTCACAATCTCGTGTTTCACCAAGAAGTGTTCATCAAAAACAGTGTCACAGCTTTGCTGAGACATTATTACTTTAATATATAATTTTGCATAGTAAATGCACATATTTTCATTACCTTTTCAATCCTCTAAGCACTGAGCTTAAATTTATCCTCAGCCACTTGAGTGAGATCTCCATATTAATAAACTTATGATACTCTATGAGGGAGACAAAAAGTACCACTGGAATACCAGTATAACAGGTTCAAAGGATTAAATAAAAAAATTCAAAGATTCAATCTTTATATGTTTTGATTACTTCTTGTATATTTGAGATCATATCAAATATACTTTCATCTTTTCATAAATTTTTAAACATGTATCAATCAAGTGTCAAGCATAAAGCTGGACACTTGATTGACACATGTTTAAAAATTTATGAAAAAAAGTCCCTTTCAGTACTTTTACAATAGATATATTTAAATTTAAAACAATAAAAAGAAAAATATATATAAGAAAAAAAAAAAAGAAAACAGTTGACTTCAGTATACATGAATAAAATAAACTTTCTTTACTCCTAAAATTCAGTTCATAAAATTATGACTGACTTTCAACAATAGTTAATATTTTTTCTTTAAAATAGAGTTCCTTTTTTTTCTTTTTACAAAATTCACTCCCCTAGGGAAGAAGCAATCATCAATAGTAACATTTTCCATTTGACTGGAAACAAGAAAACTAAAAACAATGGCAGACAGAAGGACGTTAACAGAAAGAATACAAGCAGAGAAGAACACTTAAAGAAATAATGAAAGTGTCTTGCCTTTTTTGTTTTTTGCTCAATCTATTGAAAACTAACTTTCCAGTTTCATGATATTCAGATTTAAACTAAAGTATTTTTTTATTTTTACAATTGAATAACTAATTTGTAAATTACTCTTTGTTGTAACTTTTGATATAATCAGATGAATTATATGCTAATAACATTCATAACTTCTCATACTACACAATACAACATTATTTACCTTCTGTGAAAATCAAATTCATGCATTCTCAAGATATATCACAGAGCCATGGCATGGATGCAAAAATCTTGGAGAATAGGTTGGTTGTTGGTTTTTTATTTAATGACATATCAACCTTTGTGAGTTATTAAATGCCAAAGCCACCTTGTAACAAGTACAGCAGTAATACATTTTAACCTATATGGTGGGGATTCATACCTTTCCCAAGGGTATTAGTCCAAAAGTAAAAGTAATAGCATGACTGGAGTTTGAACTCACTTACTTTGAATTGTAACCAAACAAAAATGTTACTGAATGAGAAATAACCAAAACTGAGGTTGGAAATAAAATGGAAATCTTTATAACATTAACAATATACAACACTTGCTAATCGTGTGAAGAAAGTAACCGCTGTTAGTGGTGACTACTTAGTATATTTTTACCCCTCACAATAGTATTCAACATATTTATGAGGAAAGGGACATACCTAACAATGTTCATAAGTAGGGTATATAACACTTTGAGACTGCAATCCAGTACTTTAGCCATTAAATCATGTGGACTCTTCCAGTAAAGAATATAATCAAGGTAGAAGGCACTTATCAAAATGTCTCCAAAGCAAAGCTGGACGAGACTGGAGGTCCACTATTTTTAATGATGATCAGAAAGACCACCTCATGCAGGTGTGTCAGGATATTATCAAGCATCTTCAAATTGAACTAGACTTACTTCGTCAACTCATCACAGGTGATGAGACATGAAGTTTTGAGTATGACCCAGAAACCAATTGCCAGAACAGTTACTGGAAATTTCTGATGTTGCCAGAGGCAAAAACACAAGACAGTTAAAGTCATGTTGATCCTATTCTTCAATGTGAGGAGCGTTGTCCATGGCAAATTCTTGCCACATGGCCTAACGATCAATTAGCAAGTCTACAAGTAGATTTTGCAGTGTGTAAGAAGAGACAAGAATTGTGGCAAGACAAAAAATAGCTGCTTCATCATGAAAATGCACCTGCTCACAATGCCCAGCACCTTTGGCAATTCCTGGCCAGAAGAAACATTGCTATAATGAAACAATATCCTTATTCACCAGTTCTTGGTATTCATGTGACTTTTCTTTACCCTAAGCTCAGGGAAATCATCAACTGGATTTGTTTTGAAGGTGTGGCAGCCATCAAAAGGGTTATAATGACAAGAGCTGAGGAGCATGCTAGAAAAATCTTTCCAGAAATGCATAGAAGCATGACAAAAGAATAGGAAAGTGCATTAGGAGGAGGATTGCTTTAAAGAGGAAACCATGTAGTTTGTTTGGAATTGAAATAAACTTTTTGTGACATTAGTCCCGTCACCTTTCATACACACCTTATATATACTTAGATGTGTTTTTCATATATGATATGCCAACATTTCCGTTGTTTGTTAAACTATCTTCAAAGCAATGTTAAATTGCTTCATCTGAAAATTACTTTCAAATAAAAAAAATAAAAAATAAAAAAATGAAAGAAAAAAATTTAAGTTCTTAGTATTTTAGTATTGATAGTAATGTTCTGTTTCAAAATATAATGATGTCACTAGTGTTCAAAAATTTGTTCAAAAAGAATAACATCTTTGCTATAGAATAGAAAAAAAAAACTTTTATAAAGAATTATGAAAATGTCTATGTGTGTAGTTTAGAAAAATTTAATTAATTTTTTTTTTTTTTATTAAAATAACCTTATTTTTTGTGGTTTCTAATCAAAATCTAGTTTAGAAAATATTTTGATTAGAAATATCAAAACTACTGAATGTATGTATGATCTATTAATGATGAACAAAAACTAAATTAAAGAAGGGATATCTTAACTATTTAGAACCAAGTCAACAAAATAAAGAGAAGTTGAACCCCCCCCCCCAAAAAAAAACAAGTCATTGTTTGATAACATTATAATTAGAAATAATACTAGATTCAACAACCTTTCTACATAGTTTATTATGTATATTAACAAGCATTTCAGAAATTTCAAAATAAAAACTACTGTTGGTTTCTAAATTATGTTTTACTAATGTTTTCTAGTCAGTGATTCTGAAATCTCAAATGTGTTCATAAATACGTTTCGATTGATCTTGAAGTTTCACCTATATGATTTTTATCACAAACTCTACAAGGGATTATATATATGCCAATTTTAGATTTGATATGATTATTGTTATTAGTTTTGTTCCTAATTGCTTTAGAAGAGTTTTTAACAGTTTGGATACAAAAGTTGTCTAGATTTTTTTCAATGAAATGTACAGTTGAATTATTGGGTCAAATAATATATCTATCTGATAGATTATTATTAGAAAAATTGTTTTTAGGATTGATTGTGTCACTGTTTTGTTAATGAATTTTAAAAGCTTTTATTTTAGCAAGTTATATAGATTTTGGATATTGAATTTGTGCATAGGAATTTTTTTTATGATTGAGTTCATTTAAAAATTTGGGGCAACAAATTTTAAAAGCTCTAAGATAAAAACCTATGATTAATCCATTTTTTATTTTCTTATGATGCAAGTAACAAAGGACATGGTCATTTTTGTAAGTGGATTTATGATAACAAATTAAAATTTAAAGTTTATTATCTATTGATAATATATCTTTAAAAAAAAAAAAAAAAAAAAAAGTAAGGTGTTGTTAGTTTCTATTTTGTAGGAAAAACCTACGGTATGTTCTATTTTGTAAAGTCATTATTTTGTGGATATATAAAAACATATCTTTGTAATGGAAATATCAAGAATTTTGGAGTATCATGAACTAAAAGGTTGGTTGGTTGGGTTTAATGGCATATCAACCTTTGTAGGTTATTTAATGCCAAATCCATTTTTATGTAAATAATCAGTTCTATTTCAAACAATTCAGTTTAGCATAAGCACGTAGTTTAAATGTAAGTACAGTTTAATTGTGAAAAACATTTCTATTTCAAGCTATTCAGCTAAGTCAAGTAGTTCTAATTCAGCTAATTCAGTTTAGTATAAGTACATATTTTTGTTTAC
Source organism: Sepioteuthis lessoniana (assembly GCA_963585895.1). Taxonomy (NCBI): domain Eukaryota; kingdom Metazoa; phylum Mollusca; class Cephalopoda; order Myopsida; family Loliginidae; genus Sepioteuthis; species Sepioteuthis lessoniana. The sequence goes on from OY757904.1 coordinate 45,607,184, forward strand.
ACACAGTTAAATATCAAAACAGTTCTATATTAAACAAATCAGTTAAGTGTAAGTACAGTTTCAATGTCAAAAAACCAGTTCTATTTCAAATAATTCAATTTAGCACAAGCACGCGTTTAAATGTAAGTATGGTTTAATTGTCAAAAATATATCTATTTCAAGCTATTCAGTTTAGTCAAACAATTCAGTTTAGCATAAGTATGCCATTAGTTCTATTTAACCCATAGGACCTTTATCAGGTGCTACCACTCCGGACCAGAGTGGACCAGGGAGCAATGGCAATAAAGAGGTACTCTGCAATTCCCTAAAGCTCCGGCATCTCCGGAACCTCACCATCAGATTGCTTAGTGTCATATCCAGGACTTTTGTGGGGAGGGGTCTTACCCCACAACAGAGAAACAGTCGGTGTATTCTACAACCCCAGCCAACTGGGCAATGAACTAAAAGGGAACAGATTCAAGAAAAAGGCAAGCAAAGACATAACGAAGAGGTGAATCAAATTTTTGCTTATAAAAAATACCATTATATTAAAAAGAAAAAAACAAAAACAATGATTAGTGCAATGTGAGCAAATTTTGATTATTTTGTTAAACTGGTAAAGGTAATGTCAGTTTTTTTAAGAACATTTAAGAATTGAATGTATTTACTGACAGGAATACTTGTATATAATGATTTTATATCTAGAGTGGTCAAAGATTTACTTTTCAAATTTATATTTTTAAGTAAATCACCAGAATTCTTAATAGGGAAACTACTAATAGTATATATAAAAGAAGAGTTAATATTTTGACTAAAAATTTGGTAAATTTATGAGGAGCACTGCTTACACAATAAATGATTGATTTTAAAAGAATGAATTTTTGAAAGAAGATATATCTTAGGAATTAATGAAGACAAGAAATTTTTTTTTAAAATTAATTCTTTATAAGAAGACTTATTGAAAATAGCTATATTTTTTAGTCAGTTTAATTTATTTACATATGTTTTCTGTCTTCTAATAATTTGGTTATTTTGTTGTTATATTGTCAAGAGTTACAAATCAACAATACCTATACCTTTAGGCATGATGATAACATTTTTATTTTTGGACAAATCTCTTAATGCAGCTTTATGTCTTCTAGGTAACATGTGATCATTGACATAGACATTAATGGTCACAATGATTAGGCCTTGTATGAATTCTTTATGAAATCCAAATGTACCATAGGATCAACATTTTGTGCTGTAAAGAAAGAAGTCCACAGAAAAAGAAATACTCAAACTCGAAGGTAAGGGAAGAAATTTTTAAAAATATTTTTAATTCATTTTAGTTGCGTCCATCTTCTCCCTTCCTCTCACTGGTGACGGGGTGTGGGTGAGAGCTGGCTGTTTGACACACGCCTGACAGATAGATCGTAGCCGACTGGGGTTGGACAGGTCGGGACCTCAGAACCTTTAACGCACCCGTTTTGACAACTGCCTTCAACTCTGCCAAAAATCTCGTTACTTGTTTTCTTACATAAAGATTTTGGAGAACAAATCGAAGATCCTCGAATGTTCGATGTCACCAGTGAAACACGTGATAATACAGCAGTGATTATTTTAAAATCACGTCTAACTTTGCAGATCATTCTGCCTGCATGCACTAGTCTCATGACACCTTCACTGATTGACGACAGCGCCTGTCCATAATATTAAACAAATCTTTGTGTCTATAATTCTTGTTTATACAGTTCACAATGTTTTGATTTTTTAATCCAGGGGCAAATTTTAGACCAAACTGAATAGACTCCATATCAACTGTACTGAGTTTGGTACTTAATATATTATGAACAAGATCCCCCTACCAACATGTTTCCAGTCAGATTTTGTTTGTTTATATATAAGTATATTTCCAATAATAAATGACAGATAAGCACTTAATACCCATCTTGCTCATTAACTTTGTTTTTTCTCCGACTATAACTTTCTATACTTCACTCTTCTCTGTATTCCATTTTCTTTCTATCTAAAATTCTCCTGACATTCAACTTATTTTCCCAAACTTTATTTCTATTTTCTTTCTTCTGTTTACTCAAGTAATGTCCCATGTTAACACAACAGACTTTCTTATTACCCTGTAGAGAAGTCAAGTTGCATAACTGATAAGAGTATAAAAAAAGTTACATTGTATTTTATATATTTGAGAAAGACCTAAAAAGTAAGATATCAACATGTACTGACGTTGTACAATAAGGCAACAACACTTAATATTTCAGCATGTTTATGTCCATACAAATAAAACGTGTATATGTTACCAGCACTACTATGCTACTTTTACATGTAATCATCATTGACACACTTGTCTCATCTGTGAACAAGCACATAAATACACATCTTGAAGAATGGTATGATAAGACAATTGTTATTCAGTCAATTGCTTTTGGAGACAATGGCATTTTTCAATATCCCAACTTTTCATGAATAATTTCAAAGACTACTGATTTTGGAAGATCAGATTCTACAGTGATATCATGAAGTCTTTCATCTATCACCTTGTATCTAAGCTTCAATATGCACAATGTTGTCTTCATTGACAGCATTGTGCATATTGAAACTTAGATTCAAGAATCTTCATAATATGGCAGTGGAACCATCTTCTGAAGTCAGTTATTCATGAAATCATCAGCAAAAATTTGGTATATCTTGTTAGATAGGTTCAAGAGCAACTGATTTAACACCATGTACTTCAAGGAGAGAATTAACAGATGTAATGATGAAACAAGAACATCTCAATGGTGATGACATAGTAAAGTAGTGTAGCAGTTTTAGTATTATATATACAATATTTTATAGAATGTATTTACCAAAACCCTCTGCCACAAGTAGCATGTGACACAAGATCAATTTTTAGTAGGAGAAAAACTTGTTTAAATTCAGAGATTTCCTTCTAGACCAGTTGCCTAACTAAGATTGAAGAACCTAGTGTGCTTTACTATTTACCCACAGTTAGTTGGAGAACAGATTGATTCATGCTTTTCCCAAGGGCCTTAGCTTGAAGTGAAATACAAACAGCCTCATCTGAGATTTAAAATCAGGGTGCTGATTCCATTTCTTACAATGATAGCTGTTATGCTAAGCATGCCTCCATTCTATAAGAATATATGTTCGGTTAATCAATATTTGTACCTTATATACAGAATTAAACAAAAGAACGCAAAGAAATTTATGTCAGTCAAAGTTTTATCATCTTCAAACAGTATTAAGTTTAAAATAAATAGATTAAACCAAACTAACACTACTAATACTCTGAAAACTACTTGGGTGATTCATTAGATTGACAATATTTTGGTACATACAAATTTGTACCACATATATATTACATGACTAAAGAAGTCCATGGAAGGTACCCACCGTGGTTGGTAGTATCATAGTACTTGGTATGCTGATACATTGTGCATTGCTTTCTTCTATGTGTAATTTGAAAGCTGCACAGATGAACATGCAATGTCGTCTAATTCAGGAATTATCATGCAAGTTCAAAGTGGGTCAGAACACCACAGGAGAAACCAAAAACATTTGTCATGGAAAAGGTGAAGGTGCAGTTAATCAGAGTACAGCAACCAGATGGTTCAAGAAATTTTTCTCAGGTTACAAGAAATGTTAACAATCAGGCAAGTTCAAGTAGGCCTAAAACCATAGATTCCAAGGCCATTCTCCAAGCCTTAGAGGTAAATCTGGTGAGTAGCACTCAGAGAATATGAAACAAACTCAGCATCTCACAGTCCAGAGTGGTTTGTCATCTTCACAATCTTGGTAAAAGTATCTAGAGCAGATGAATTGTACCTCACATTACCAAAATATTGCTAAACTTTTGACTCACCCAAGTAGTAGGTCATTTTTGATTTTAATGTGAGATGGTCTTGGGTAACAATAGATTCGAAAGAAAATAAAGGAGTTTAAGAATGTATGAAACATAGATCACTTAATCCTGAAAGAAAATATAGGAAAATCTATAATTTTCTTTAGTATGCCTTGGACTTTTTTGTATTGCATTGTTAAAAATAAATCTTTTCATAATTACTGAAGTGGAAAGGTTAAACAAGTGTTTTTTTTTGTTCTCATAATTTGCTATCACATAATATCTTCAGTAATTTATCCTCTTCACAAAAGGAGACTCTTAAGAAAATATTTCAAGAATGTAGGATTGACAAGTTAATTTGTTTTAACTGTTCAACATCCATTGAAACAAAAAAAAAAAAAAAACTTCAATTACTACTTAAAGACTTAAAAGGATTAAAGCGGGTTACACTTATATGCAAAAATACATTTGAAATATTTTTTAAAGTCCAAATAAATGAATAAACAAATATTTACAATCAGTTCTTCTATATCACCAAATGTATCGAACCTTAGACAGCTTGACTGATTTTTAACTGCATGTCAACCTGTCTAGGGTTATTTCATGCCTGCAGGTTAGATAATTGCATTCATATTTAGATTTTTTGTGTATTTTTTTTTTTTTTTTTTAAGGTTTTTTGAAAATGGTCCAAATACAAATAATTTTTAAAGAGATGTGACCTGAACAGGTAAACCCACTCAAGGTCAAAGTGAACCGTAGAATAAAGGGAATGAAAGAGTACACCGCACTCTTCAGAACTGAAGCCTCACCATACCCAAGATACCCTTCTTTTTTGGAGGGGGCCCTTAATGCTTTGCCAGGGATATAGTCAGTGTATTCTAAGCTCCACCAATTGGGTTCTAACCAAAGACAAATTCCTTCATACAATTTTAAAATTTTCTGTAATAAACTAAATATTATTAAAACTCAAAGTTTGTATGTGTGTGTGTATGAGGGTATATATATATATATATATATATATATATATATATATACACACACACTAATCCCTCTGCACTAACATGATGTGACACAAGGTCAATTTTTAAGTGGAGTTTTACCGGTTTCAATTCAAAGTTTTCCTTCTCTAAGACTGGTTGCCAAACCAAAGCTAATGAACCCATTCAGCCTAATTATTTACCCATAGGTGGAGGGAGAATAATTAGATTCGAACCTTTCCCAATGCTATTTGAAATGCAATCAACCTTGTCTAGGATTTGAACTTGTGTCGCCATGTCCATTTCCTATGATGATAGCCATCACACCATGGGCCCCTGTTGATTATATATATATATATATATATATATATATATATATATATATATATATACACACACACACACACACACACATGCAACAGTTACCCAGCAAAAATAGTTGTCATTATGACATCTTTATTACAACAATACATTTAACCCTAGGAACCTGAGTGGCTAGTATTTGTGCTGTCACCCAAGAGTGTATATATTCAGGTGACCTAAATTCTAGTCAGGAGATTTCCATTTCTTCAGTCTATAAATTGCTGTAATCTCTGTTATCTAACAGAATACAACTTATAGGTGTGGGGTCCTTAGGGTTCTAAGAAGAAAAGGGCTCTAAAAGAATAAAGCAAAGTCCAATTTGCCACTGAATTATTGCTTGGTGGGGATCAGTGTTTATACCGAATATTTTTTTTTAATGATCCAAATTCTTAATATAATGCAAATTAGAATTCTTCACTCCTACCTAAATGGAAACATCAATATCATGATGGATTGTCAATATTGGAATCCAAGGTGTTTGTAGGTCATCTAGTATTCACTATTTTCATTTGTGATAAAAACATTTCTCCTAAATACAGAATAAAAGATTTCATAGCTACAAACACTACCATTTCATCACATTTATATAAATATATGATATACATTTATGTAACTACCTAGTGAACCTTTCTCAAATTTTTCAAAGTTGTTTGTAATTAGGATAAAACCAGTTATAAAAAGAAATGATTAGAAGAGATCTTACATGATGCTTGAAGCTAACTTGTCTAAAATGTTCAGATGAGCCAAAGTTACAACTAGTAAGTAAGTTGGCAACCAGAAGGCTCCCTTTTCAACAGCTACAACACCAAGGTGTAGGGGAGGGTGCTACTCCTTTCCCTGGATTGCTCAACTTTACCCTTGATATGTACCTTATATTACCGAGTGTTAAGCAATGATGTATCAAGTACCATTTTTAAAGTTTTTGGTATGATGCAACCTGGGATTGAACACAGGTCTCCCCGACCATAGGCAAACACTAGTAAAATCTAAATTATGTTTGCTTTCTTTGTTTAATGGCAACTTAACCTTCATAGATTATTTAATACCAAAGCCATCCTTGTAAAATAACAACAGTCACACTACTAAACCCATAGTTGGTGGGATAAGGGGCTTCATACCTTTCCCAAGGGTATTCACCCAAAAGTGAAAGTAGCTGCACAAGTGAAGTTTGAACTTGGTTACTTTGAGGTTGGAGCCCAACATTTTAGCCAAACTATACAGACTGGCTGCTGATAAAAAGAAAGCAACATACAAAAGCTGAATAATATGAAAATAAATTTCAGTTTAAAAGGCAATGAATATCTAGGACACATAATTATAAACTTTTACCTTATGTTACTAATGGATAGGTTTGTGTGGTATTTACCAGTCAATTGATTAGACAGAATTTTTACTTTCTTTTTATTTATCAGCAATGATTAGAACTGATAACCAAAATGTATATATACTAAGGGACTTGGGAAGAGAGAGTATAAAAAAGAAAAACTGATAACATTTTTAGAGGAGGAAATGAAAATTTTAATTTGCACCACCACCTCTTCATAGAAAAATCTTTTACTTAAAAATGTCAACTTTTATTGTATTATATGAGGGTCATTCAATAAATAAGGGGAAATTTTTGAAAAAGTATAATTTCTTTTTTTTCAGAATTTTTTTCAAAAAAATGTAAACTCCGCATTATTTGGAATTGGTTTAAAGAAAAAAAATATCTTAATCTCACAAAAGCATTTGTTTTGAGGCTATTCAAAATGGTAGTAAATCAGAGCTTGAACAGGTCTGTTGTCAAATTTTTGCTGGCTGAGGAGTGAAACCATGCACAACTTACAAAAGAATGTGTCATATATAGAGAAGCATGTTTTAGTCAAAAAACATGTTTACAAATGGGCAAAACATAGGTTTGCCTATTATGAACCAGAATCAAAAAGACAGACGATATTGTGGAAACATACTGATTATCTAGTAAAGAAAAAGTCCCAGCAATCAGTAAAGAAAATCACATTGACAATCTTCTCGGATTGTGAGATGAAGATATTTTGGAGGTGCCCGTGGTGTAATGGTTATCGCTGTAGGAAATGGACACGGCGACCCAAGTTCAAATCCTGGATGAGATTGATTGCATTTCCCATAACACTAATACCCTTGGGAAAGGTATGAATCCAATTATTCTTCCTCCAGCTTTGGATAAATAGGACAGACTGGGTTCTTCAGTCTTGGTGGGGCAACTAGTCTAGGAGAAGGAAAACTCTGAATTCAAACCTGTTAAACTCTGCTTAAAAATTGACCTTGAATCATATCCTGCCCAAGCGGAGGGGTTAGTAAATAGGATCTTCTAGGACATGAAATGAGCCATCACAAATGATTTTCTTGAAAAAGACGCAACTATAAACAGTATTTCCCGTTGCCAACTCCTTTGGCAAAATTCACCTTATTTATTGAATGACCCTCATATACGAGGTGCATATGATAAGTTTCCAGACTTTTTTTTAGTATGGGCACTTTTATTGATAGTGCACATATGAAACTCTAGTCCCCTTCTAAGTAATCTCCTCCAGCTGCAATGCACTAGTTGTACTGTTCCAACAACTTCTGAAAGGCCCCATGGAAGTCCTCTTGTGTGAGCGTGTCAATGACTTTTGTCACAGCCTCCTTCATCTCCTCAATTTTCTCATAACGACAGCCTCTGAGCTTAGGGAATAACCAAAAGTCACAGGGAGCAAGGTCTGGACTATAGGGAGGCTGAAGAACTGTCTTGATGCCTATTTTGGTCAAATAGTCTGTATAAGGATGGAGTTGCGGATAGGTGTATTGCCCTGGTGGAAATGCCACTGACTCGATTTGAAGAGTGCTGGCCTATTCCGACAGAATCTCTTCCTAAACTCCCTTAAAACCTCAACATAGTAACCCTAACCCTAACAACTCAGGTGTATTGAGTTCCTTACTCCTCCCACACCTCTAATCATCCCTCACAGACTCCCTGCCTTCCTTGAATCTCTTATGTCACTCAAAAACTGATGCCTGATTCATGCAAGATGCTCCAAAAGCAGTCTGAAGCATTCCATATGTTTCTGTTGTGTTTTTTCCAAGTTTAAAACAGAATTTTATTGCATATTGTTCTTCTAAAGTGTCAGATTGCATTTTTGAAATTCACCAGCTGTGACAACCAGGCTTTAGTAGGGTGTATTCCAATTCCTGCTGTAGCTGTTCATTTGAAGCTGAAATCATCAAAATTGGTCAATCATCTCATAAGATGTATAGCAATAACATAGTGAATTTTCAAGAGTCTACGACAATTTTAAATGCCCATATGAAAAAAGTCTGGAAACTTATTGTATGCACCACGTATTTAAAAACATAAGTTTTAATTGTATTGTACATTTACAAATATAAACTTTTATTGTACAGCATATCTAAATATGTTTTATAGTATTGTACATTTAAAAATGTAAGATTTCATTGTATATTTAGAAATGTAAGTTTAGGATTCCAGGATACTGACAATACCACATGATTTTGTTTGTTTTTGTGTATGTGTGATCTATTGTGTTAGCTCGTATGCCAGTTCCATCAAATATAAAATACAATGAAAGGTTATACTTAAATGTATAGTACAGTATAAAATTATATATATATATATATATATAAAATGAAATAAAAGCTTACATTTTACTATTATAACTGCTCATATTCAAATTGTTTCAAACTCACAGTAATTCTACCAAGCATAATTCCATAATACTCTAATATTATATGTAAATAGAGAACTCTTATATGCTTTCAAATACAGTATTCCTTAAATAAAATATGTAAATGGGTGACACAATGGTGTTAAAGTATGATCATTACAATATTCTGTCAAGTAACAACATAGTAATTCATTGATATAGAACTTGCTAAAGTAAAATTAGATATAAGATAAAAAGACAATTACTTGGAATGAGTTTTGAATTTAAATTAAAATCCTATCGTATCTATTAGCTAATTAATTAACTTCTTACTGTGAGGCCTGGGATAATTGCATCTGTATAACAAAAACAACTGTTGATATTACATCAACTAGCTTTGCCTATGGCTGGTCTTTGTACACACAACATAACATTCAACAGGATTATTAACATATGAAATGACTTACAATTCAGTGGATTTCATCAGAGTGACTTATATGCTTTAGTATGTTTATAAAATAGTATTTTCAAAAGAGAATGTAAAAACAAAAGGCAATCAAAAGAATAGCTTTCTACTAGCTTGTTTGTACTGGGTGTTTGAATTTGCTTTTGAAAATTTCAGAATTCCAACAATCCTTATTTTCAAAAGAAAAACTTTTTTAATCTGAAATCCATCAATACTTCCGGTATTTGCCAAGGAGAAAAAAAAAATTGTCAAAATTCAATTAATTTTTAAACATCCAATTTTAAACTAAAAATATATCTTTTATTATGATTTTTTTTCAAGGATCTATATTTACTTTTTCTATTTTTGAGATGTCACTAATGGAGTGTAAAATATTTCAAATTCTTTTACATTATATAACAGCTCAAGATTGTTTTAATTACAGGGCACTGACAGTTCCTCACCCTTATCATTTTCAAGGTACAGCAGTGAAAATGCCAAAACTTGCTCAAACATGTTTTAGATGAAAATGAGAAAATGTAATGCTTAATCATTAATTTTACATGCAACTAGAAATTTGAAACAAATTTTTTAATAATGACAAGGTTCGGTTTCTTTGTTTAATGGCATATCAACTCTTTTTAGGTTATTTAATGCTAAAGCCATTCTCCTAGAAGAACACTAGTGGTACTATTTTACCCATAGCTGGGAGGATAAGGGGGTTCATACCTTTCCCAAGGGTATTTGCCTGAAAGTGAACATAATAGCGCGACTGGAGTACGAACTCGCATACTACAATTCCGCAGTCCATCGCTTTAACCATTACACCACAAGGACACCACCTAAAAATGACAACTTATAAGAAGTAAGGGTAAAATCATTGGGCAAAATTTTGTTTATATATCATCATGATCATGTCATGCCGCAAGCACGGATATCCCTGACACTCTCTCGCTACTTCTCCCTATCGTTCATCACCTCCGGCAGGTCTTCAGGGCTACATCCCATATCCTCACATAGCTGCTGTATGTATGTTCAAGCTGGTCATCCTGCTTTCGCTCAGCCATATGTGGGGGTCCATAGGAGTACATCACTTATGAGCTCGTGCCTGCTTCTCCAGCAGTGTCCTGCATGTCTGATTCGTCCAACTTGGATAGTTTTTGTGATGGGAGGCAGGTGGTCGTATAGTTGGTGCCTTATGAGGTGTTGCCGCCAGGACTTGTCTAATTGCTTGCAACATTCTTATGTAATTGCCATCTAGCTTCTTACTAAGTTTAAATCAAAGGGTGGGTTGAAAAGTTCCTACAATGATTTGATATTTCCTATTAATGACGTTTTTCAAAAATGGAATCCAAGCACTGCAACACAAATGGAAGTAGTAAATGAAACACAAGGGGGACTATATTGAAAAATAAACCTCATTTGATTTCATTCCATGACAGTATCTTGATCAGGTTATGAACTTTTCAGCCGACTATCATACAGTCATTGTTAAAATACAACAAAGTTATATTTTTGTTCCCTCAAACCCTAATTTTATGTACATAAATGTAATCATTAGATTGAATGATAATTGATATATTTAATAAGTCTGATTTATGATATAAATTATATAAAAAAATATTATTCATATATTTTGTTTCTGTAATATGTTTTCTACTTGATTATTTTCAGTCATTTGATTTATCACATTAAGATTTAAATGTCATAAGCATTTTTAACTAAATTTTCATTTAGAACAATGATAAGCAACATTTCTTATACTTTGTTCAAACAGCAGTAGATATTTCACAATTGTTACAAATTCTAATTAATGACTATTAGCACTAAAGTATTTGATTGAGAAAAAGTGTAATAAGATCAAAGTTAATTTCTAAAGGTTTTATTAAAATAAAATTAGCATTCTAGTGATGGATATTCACTAGGCAACTGGATATTTTAAACTAAGTCACATGAATTGAAAAAGAATTAAAAAGAAAATGTACATCTAAGTCACATAAATCTGTGTGTATATATATATATTTTTTTTTATAACTATTTCTATAAGTGATGGCATGAAAAAAAAAAACAATTTGTAAATAAAAAAAAAAAAATTTTACAAACCAATATCTGGAAAAAAATTAATAAAAGAAGGAAAGACTAAAAACATCTGTACTGCTTGAAAATAATCAACTAGTATGGCAATACCTAATCAAAAGAAAAAACACAAACAGAATTACCTAAGCTAATATGGAAAAGTGCTCATTGCACTAAGTAGAGCAAAACTAGATAAGTAGGTAGTTTCTGGGTCTTTTAGGTATTATATATATATGTGTGTGTGAGCATATTTTTTGTAGCTTAGAGATGTATCAACTTATTGAATAGGTAAGAAATGTACATATTACAACAAGGAAAAACGCATAACAAAATTACCACAAAAAGTTTTTGAAAAATCACTATTTTTAAGCAAAAATGTTTGTGAACAATTCAAAAAAAAATTAAACAAACCACTTTCAGTTGCACCAGTAATTTGAATAAATCCCAACAATTTTTATAAAAAAATTTCTGTCTTTGACTTAGTAGCTGTATTACTTTTCAAACCAGTCCACCATTTAAAATCTAAGATAACATTTCTCCTGTAAATGTGATTCAGTTACAGTCATAAAATGTAAACCTAAATCAACACATTCCTATATAGAGAAATTTTTATTATTCATGTAAAAATAGATTTATTGTTTTGTTCTTGGTTTATTTAAAAGAGACAATGATATTAAAAAGGCTTGGTTTGGTTTGGTGGCATATCAACTATTGTAAGTTATCTAATCCCAAATTCATTTTTATATGTTAAACTGTTCTATTTCAAACAATTCAGTTTAGCATAATTACACAATATAAATGTCAAACAGTTCTATTTAACCTATAGATAGGACCCTGTCAGGTGCTACCACTCCAGGTCAGAGTGGACCTGAGAGCGATGGCTATAAAAGTGTACTCAGCATTCCCCAAAGCTCCAGCATTACTGGAGCCTTACCATCAGATTGTTTAGTGTCTTATCCCAGACACTTGTTGGGGAAGTCTTACTCCTTTGCAGAGATGTAGTCAGTATATTCTACAGCCCCAGCTGACTGGGGTTATTAAAAAGGGTTTCTTTTTCTCTTGGTTGTGTTTTTTGATAAAGGCACTCATGGAATAATGAGTATCATGGAAGGAAGTGGATTTGGATAGCAGATTTCAAATTCTCGATGAGACTGTTTTCATTTCACATAGCACTAATACTTTTGAGAAAGGTATAAATCCAACTATTCTTCTTCTAGCAGGCTAAATTTTCAGGCAGACTAGACTTAACCTTAGTATGGCAACAATTCTAAGAGAAAAAAAAACACACTAAATTAAATCCGTTGTAGACCTGGAAAGGGATGGGCTCAGCCAGGCTATTCCTGCCCAATACATACTATGGGAGTAACACCCCTTCAATAACCAAACTAAATTACAGAACCAATAAGTGAGCAAGCATTTACACAAAATTATGTAAAGAAAAAATAAATTGAACAAAACAGCAGATATTTTTCTGTTTTTCTTTTGAAAAGGTAATTTTTTTTTCACTTAATCACCTTAAAAATTTGCACTACACTGAGGAACAAAAACACTGAACAACATCTACACATTTTTAGAGGCATTAAAAAAACACTTTTTTTTGACATCCCTACTATTTTTAGTTAATATTTAATTTTATCCTTTTTGATCACTTGTTGAAATTGACACATATTGCAGTCTGCTTTCAAACCATGTTGAATCTCACCCATCCTAAAGAAAATAAACTTATACATATCACAATGCTCTTAGAAAACTCACAGCAATAAAGTTTAAAACAAAATTTATCCTCTCTTGACATATTTAATATCTTAAATAGAAAAAAAAAACACTTCATTTAAAACATAATAGATATGTGAACACATCACACTCAGAAAAGTGTTAAGAATTCATTTAGTGAACTTCCTATATAACAGTGTTTGCCAAAATCTAATTCATCTTCTAATGTGAACCAGTGTATCAAATTTAGGCAAAACAATTCTACAAGTGGAGCAGCTTCTATAGTCACCAGACCTAACTGCATGTGATTTTTGTTTTCTAAACAGAAAATTAATCTCAAGGTTCCAGGATATTAAAAGTGTAGTAGTAATGCCACGAACAATCTTACCTCGAAGAAACAGAAGGTGTGCTCTCTCTGCTACCAGCATGTGGAAACCAGAAGAAGAAAAGGACACAAGAGGTGTGACTTATTTTATGGAGGAGAATGCGATAAGCCCACGTGAAGTGGTGATATTTAATGAGCATATAAGAAACTAAGTTTGAGGTGGAAAAAGCAGAGCAGTATTTTGCTTATGTCTAATTGGTGAACATCCATCAGTTTATTTTGCGTGTTAAATAATTTGACTACCCCCCCAATAGGTTGATTCCACTTCGACTAGACTTCTAAAACCACGAACAATAAGAAATACAATAGACTAGCTTAACATTATTAGAGGAATTTCAGATGCTTTCATCAATGTGAAACTTGCTGGAATAAGAACGTTCAATAGCAGAGGGACTATTGAAGAAAATTAACTGTTTTTTGTTCATTTGTCTTTGTTACCATGATAGAAATACTCCTATAGTCCAAATTTAATGTGCAGTAAAGATAACTTGAAGCCAAACATTTTTTTAGATCTTATTTTTTTGATGCAGGTATTATTGTAGGATGAGCAAAGTTTTGGTAAATGGTCCAATGTTTGACTATTTTATCAAAACTTTTCTCATTCCCTAATGAAAAATAAGGCCTAAAAAAAGTTTGGCTTCAGGTTACTATAACTGTGCTTTCAACCTGTACTATTTTAGTCTATACTTTTTCAACATACTTTGTATATTATGAGAAATACTATTGGAAAATCAGAGTATATTCAACAATGACCTATTAGATAATATTGATTATGATAAATTATATATATCATATGCAATCCTTTTCATGGCCATATTTTTTATCTACAGTTTAAAAAAACATTCAAAAAGAGAAAAAAAATATCATTTATGTGATGGTTCAATTATTGAAAGATTATTTTGCTGTTAAATGACTAAGCTTATATTATTGACTAATCATACATCAAGCAAAACTTTGTAACTATTACAAAAAATCATGTATAAAAATGAAGTTTCGTTTTGATATACTAAATCATTTGAATTCTATGGAAGATAAGAATGAACTAATTTTGACATCTAGTTTTACTACAAGTGGATAAATTTCTTATGGTTGTGTCCAAAAAAAAAAAAAAAAAAAAAAAAAAAAGATAAATTTGTCAAAATTTAAAATCAGGATGAATTATCTACAAAATAAAACTGATGGTTTCATAGTAAAATCATACTAAAAGTACTGGCTCCTACATCACTTGCTCTGAGTAGGACAGTGAAATGCAGTTCTGGGGCCTCTGGGAGAAAGTGGAATATCCCTTCATTGCCATGACTCCAACATCAACTCTGAACCAGAGAGGTAGTACTTGTTCAATGGGTCAAATAGATCTACTTGAAAATTATTTGTATTAAATTTATATGTATTCTTTTCTATTCATTGCCCCATAAATAATGGAAATTTTCATTGATGGGATATTCTGGACAAGTACTGTGCTTTTCTTTTTTTATAAGTCAAATAAGAATAAAAATCTACCTAGAAAAGAAACAAGTCATTTCATTTTACAATGAAAAATAAAAATTTATTAAAATAAAAAACAATTATAAATTGTAGAAAGTTATTTTTCTTCACTGTGCAACATTAAAGCTTCCAGATGTTTAATAATGTTTGTAACTCCATTAGGAAAAAAAAAAAAAAAAAAAAAAATCAAACCCACTGTTTATATTTCCTTTTAAGGTATCAGTAAGTTTAAATTAATAAGATTCTAAGTATGGCAACTTAAGTGAATGAGTAGATAAAATAATCAATATTAACGCAATAAGGCAAAGTGATATACTAGTTTCTAATAAAGCTGGATTTAACTTTTTTCATTTGATTGGTTTGTTTGTTTGGGTTTTATGGCATATCAACTTTTGTAGGTTATTTAATGCCAAATCCATTTTTATGCAAATAAACAGTTCTATTTCAAAGAATTCAGTATAGCAATTTTCATTTGAAATGACAAAAACCAAACAAAATACATTTGAACACAAGTTTGTTTTTTTTACAATATTGATTTAGATATCATCAAAAATGTAATCACCTTTATTTTCAATGATGGCAGCCCAGTAAGAACTATGTTTTGAAAAATCTGTCATTTTCCCTAAAAAAATGTTTGACTGTTTTCAACTTCTTTTGTTTTTGAATGTTCTGCCACTTATGAAATATTCTAGTGACTGAAACAAATGAAAATCTATTCGTGCTAAATCTGGTGAGTATGGAAGATATGGAAAAAAAAAACTTCCCATCATATCAGAATTATCTTTTTGAGGGTTTGTAGGGAGGCAATTGATGAAGTTGAAGGTGATTACATTTTTGATGCTGAATAGATTTAATTTATTTGTTTTTATATCCTCTCAGGTAAAATGTAATTCATTTTCAAACACCTTGATATATAATAAACACTAACTTTGTTGTTTCAAGGGAATCTCACAAAATTTTATTAGATAGTCATAAGATTTGCTGAACTTTCAAAAGGTCAATTCAACAATAGTAATTAACACATTTTCTGCTGCATCTTTTGATTTTTGGTAGCTTCTTCTGCCTCATTTTCAAAAAAGAAAAGAAAAAAATACCCACCTTTAAATCAAAATAAAATATGCTAATCAATGTAAATATTATGATCAATAAAAAGAGCACTTTTTCCAAGTAAAATCTATAAATATTCTTCATTGTTCTTGCTTTATTTAGACATTTTGGCAACAATCTGAATGAAAAATATAGTAAAAATAGTCAAATTTGGTGACAAAATAATGAGAATCTTATTCAGCAAGAGTTACACATGGCATGACTTTAGGAATTTAACTATAATTATATATATGTTGATAAAAGGGGTTAATTAAATTTTCAATGTCTTAAAACTTGTTTTAAATATCTCTGGAGAAACTATTTTCTGTATAGATTTGTTACATAAACCCCTTTTTTTTTCTTTATTGTAAATTCAGAAGTCTAAATTATGGCTACTAATATAACAAAAATATCTGCCAACACAATAATAATAAAAAGAAAAATTATTTTTTTCTCATACACCATACAATTTCTCAGCCTTATTTTATTGAGAATAAATAAGGGAGATAACAATCTAAAGCTTCTTGGATCATCATAAACAGCATTCAAATACCATGCGAAAACATCCTATCTAACACTAGAGCAACGTAATAAAACTAATTCAAAAAGTCTAATGAAAGCGCTTGTGCTATTTCCGGTAATAATGTAAAAAGCTAGGGAAAGCATAACACAAAACATTTGAGTATTGCTTTTGAAGTTGTTTTCAAGTTAGACTTTTTATTTTAATCTTTGTTGAGAAAAGTTCTATGCTATTTTTAATAAGAGTAAAAATCAATACTAAAATGAATCAGGAAAAAGAAAAAAAAGCATGAATTTTAACATTAATTATTGTTTGGTATCTTTATTGTTTTGCACACTCTAAACAACTAGAACTCAACAGACACTTGAGGAAGGCTGGCGCATACATACCCTAAATGCTGTGGAGTTCGAGTCCCATTGGGTGCCCCATTCATTTGGCCTTGTGCTAAATCGAAGTAAAGACCTTCGTAAATTACTACCCTAAATGCTGTGAAAAAAAAAAAAAAAAAAGTAAATTTGTATGAACTAAACTACATTTAATATTTACATTTGCTCAACAATCAAAAAAGGGAAATGATTAACCTATTGGCAAACGGCTAAATTTATCACTTTTTAGAGCAAGTTATTTTCGTCACAATATCTACAAAAAAGATCTACAAAAAGCCACAATCAATTCACCATTTTAACTAATGTATTTACAAACCAATTTAAGCCTTAAGTGTTCAACAATAGATTTTTTTGTAAAAACTCAATTCGTTTTCTGCCTGTTATGGTTCTGTTTGAACTTGTAATCTTATAATCTTTTAAGACAAGTTTCATGGAACAAAGTTATTTCATACAGTTTAGAGAAAACTATGTTAGATACATAATAGCTAAATGTATGTAAAGTCTCATAATAGCAAAGAAAAACAAAGAATTTGGTATATGCTCATTTATAGTAAAATTACCTTGTGCAGGAGTAATCTTGCCAAGTGGGTAGGAAAACAATACTAGTTTGGTTCCAAGGAGCCTTCCTCCCAGACAACATCTGCTTAGCAAGGCAGAGTTTATTGCTTAGTGCTTGGGGTGCCCCAAAAGGGGAAAGTCAACAAAACCAAGCATTTTTTGTATAAGTTTCAATTTGTATATGGCTCCCCACAATAAAATGCCTCCATGTTAAATCTGACTAGGTGAGAAGTTAGATAAATATACTAACATAATACTGAATTTGGTAGTGACTGCTGATGAAAGACGAACATAATGATATCTATAAGTTGTAAATATTCAAGTTTGAAACAGCTGGAAATAATTATACAGAAAGCAAGAAACTTTTCTAAAAATGAGTGGTTTATTTTTATCTGAAGTAGAAAGCTGAATCAGTGTTTAGCAAGTTAAAAATGTTTATACGAATAAAATATTTTGTTGTAGAGTTCTAACAGAATAATTTAGAAATTAAAATAATGTACACACATTTGAGTTATGTTTTTCAGTAATAATATGCCAGTGTTGTGTTGAAAATTAAGGTTTATGTTATTTAACTATATGGGAGGGGGAAGTATTCTGAAAATAAGGCCAAACCAAGAAAGGAAGAATCTGGGGTTTTTTTTACTTTTGATTATATGACTGACAAAAAGGTGTGCCAAGTATTGAACTTTGGAATGAATAGGTAAAACAGGATATATAATTCTTGACTTTCTCTTAATCAGGATGAGAACTTTTTATCAATCGTTCATGCATGTGGAAGTTGCTCTCTTTGCTAAACCATACACTTTTGTCAATAGGTGCCATAAAAAATACTCAGAAACACAGACGCCAGGACAGAAAATAAATTAACAACAAACTAAAGCAACTTTGGATGCTAGGTAAGATATAGAGTCAAGATTTGGTTGGTTGGGTTTTATGGCATATCAACTTTTGTAGGTTATTTAATGCTAAATCTATTTTTATACAAATAATCAGTTCTATTTCAAACCATTCAATTTAGCATAAGTACAGTTTAATTGTCAAAAATATTTCTTTTTCAAGCTATTTAGTTTAGTCAAATAATTCTAATTCAAACAATCCACTTTAGTATAATTACAGTTTTTGTTTACACACAGTTAAATGTCAAAACAGACACATTTCAAACAATTCAGTTTAGCCTAAGTACGGAATTTAAATGTCAAAACAGTCCTATTTCAAGCAATCCATTTCAGCATAAGTTCACAGTTTAGTTCTATTTCACCCATAGATAGGACCCTATCAGGTGCTACCACTCTGGGCCAAAGTGGACCTGGGAGCAATGGCAATGAAGAGGCACTCCACATTCCCCAAAGCTCTAGCATTACTGGAACCTCACAATCAGATTGTTTAGTGTCATATCCAGGACACTTGTTGGGGAGGTGTCTTACCCCTCTGAAGAGTTGCAGTCGATGTATTCTAGAGCCCCAGCCAAATGAACAAACTAGATTTGGGAGGAAAATATTACAAAGTAAGGTTCCAGTTTAATATTATATTTAAAATGTAAATTTAACTCCTCACTTACAAAAAACCTTTAAAAAGGTTTTCCAAAAACTAAAAGGCATCAAAAAATGCTACAACCTCTGAAAATTTAGCGTTGATAAAATAAGGTGCAAATTCTTCCAAGCTAAAGTTATGTGAGTACTATTTTTGGTTGCACCACATGGATTTAACCAAAATACCTGGAATAAAAGCTAGTTGAGAACTACACAAGGATGATATGAGCTGTTTGGAATAAATCCTGGAAGCAGCATCCTATAAAACAGCAGCTCCTTTCTTACAAACTATCCAAGACAGAAGTGTCACTAGCATGCAAATTGGAAGCATAGAGACAGAAGTGTCATGAGGATGCAAATTTGAAACACATCATCAAAGAGTTCAAAAAAATCCACACAGTTGGCATGCTTTGAATTCTGTGATGCTTGATGGATGGGAAAAAAAAAAAACACACAAATTATTGTAAAATATGCAGCAACCCTATTTTTTGTGTGCCAGTACACAGTTTCTTCCAGGCAGCTGTCGTATCGATACTGTTTTATGGATGCACTACATGAACGCTAACAAAACGGCTGGAGAAGAAGCTAGACGGCAATTACACAAGAATGCTGTGAGCAATCTTGAACAAGTCCTGGTGGCAACACCCCACAAGAAACCAACTATACAGCTACCTGCCTCCTATCACAAAAACTATCCAAGTTAGACGAACCAGACATGCAGGACACTGCTGGAGAAGCAGGGACGAGCTCATAAGTGATGTACTCCTATGGACCCCCACATATGTCCGGGCAAAAGCAGGACGACCAGCACAAACATACATTCAGCAGCGATGTGAGGATATGGGATGTAGCCCTGAAGACCTGCCAGAGGCGATGAACGACAGGGAAAAGTGGCAAGAGAGCATCAGGGATATCCGTGCTAGTGGCACGACATGATGATGATAAGTACATATTTTGTTTACACAGTTAAATGTCAAAACAGTTCTGCATTAAACAATTCAATTTAGTGTACATACAGTTTCAATGTCAAAAACAGTTCCATTTCACCCGATTCAGTTTAGCATAAGCACACAGTTTAAATGTAAATAAGTGATGTACTCCTATGGACCCCTACAAATGGCCGGGCAAAAGCAGGACGACCAGCACGAACATATATTCAGCAGCTATGTGAGAATACAGGATGTAGCCCTGAAGACCTGCCAAAGGCGATGAACAATAGGGAAAAGTGGCAAGAGAGGGTCAGGGATATCCGTGCTAGTGGCATGACATCATGATGATGATGATGAATCTTTACATTAATTTCTATTAACTGACATTTTCAATACATAACATACAGAGTACTAAAATTTGTTTGAAGAAACTGCAAAATTCTGTGTTTAATCACATTTTTTACTATCAAGAAAAATATTCATATTGTAAGTGCAGAAACTGTCAGGTCAAAAGACTATTTGACATTTGGATCATTTAGTGGATTGTACTTGCTTATACAACAAATAGCAACAAGTTTGGTTTGGTTTAATGGAATATCAACCATTGCAGGTTATTTAATACTAAATCCATTTATATAGATATAAGCAAAAGTAAAGTTAGCGACCTTAGTCGAGGGTGACCAGAAGGCTCCCTTTTCAATAGCTACCACACCAAGGTGTAGGGGAGGGCGGAACTCCTTTCCCTGGATTGCTCCACTTTATCCTTGATATGTACCTTATATTGCTGAGTGTTAAACAATGACCTAGGATTGAACCCAGGTCTCCCAGATCATTGGCGAACACTCTACCCAAACAATTCAGTTTAGCATAAGTATGCAGTTTAGTTCTCTTTGACCCATCGATAGGACATTATCAAGTGCTACCATTCCAGGCCAGAAGGGACCTGAGAATGATGTCAATAAAGAGGTACTTTGCATTTCCTAAAGCTCCGGCATTACAGGTACTTCATCATCAGATTGTTTAGTATCATATCCAGGACACTCATTAGGGAAGTCTTACCCTTCTGCAGAGATACAGTTGGTGTATTCTACAGCCCTGGTTTGGTTTGGTTTCTTTGTTTAATGGCATATCAACTCTTTTTAGGTTATTTTTAATGCCAAAGCCATTCTCCTAGAAGAACAGTAGTGGTACTATTTAACCCATAGCTGGGAGGATAAGGGGGTTCATACCTTTCCCAAGGGTATTTGCCCGAAAATGAACGTAATAGCGCGACTGGAGTATGAACTCGTGTACTATGATTCCGCAGTCCATCGCTTTAACCATTACACCATGAGGACACCTCCTCTACAGCCCCGGCAGACTGGGTAAATAGCAGCAAGTGTAGTACCTTCTATCTGGGAGGAATGTTGCTCATATAATAGTAAATATATTCTGAACATAGACTTCTTCCCACAAGTGTAAAATGGTAGTTGACATACATAAATTCACGTAAGTGTCCATGGTGTAACGGTTACCATCGTAGGAAATGGACATGGTAAGAGAAAGTTTAAATCCTGGATGAGTCCATTTGCATTTCACATAGTGCTTGGGAAAAGTATGAACCACCAATTCTCCTTTCAGCTCTGGGGAAATAATAGTGCATACTAGGCTCTTTAACCTTGGTATGGTAATTTGTCTATGTAGTAGCAATGCCACGAACAATCTTACCTTGAAGAAACAGAAGGTGTGCTCTCTCTGCTACCGGCATGTGGAAACCAGAAGAAGAAAAGGACGCAAGAGGTGTGACTTGTTTTATGGAGGAGAACGAGATAAGCCTCCATGAAGTGGCGAGATTTGATGAATATAAAAGAGACTAAGTTTGAAGTGGAAGAGAGCAGTATTTTGCTGATGAACATCCATCAGTTTATTTTGCCTGTTGAATAATTTGACTACCCCCCCAATAGGTTGATTCCACTTTGACTAGACCTCCAAACTTCAAACAGTCTAGAAGAAAAACTCTGAATTCTAACCAGTTAAATGCCATTAAAAAAGTTGACCTTGTCTTGTATCCTACTTGTGCAGTGGGGTTGGTTTGTGTATATATATATATATATATATGTATGTGTGTGTGTGTGTGTGTAGTTGGGCAGCAATCTTTCATTTAAGCATGTTTAAATAATAAAGACACATTTTATCTATAATTTTATTAAGATCTTTTCAAGTTTCCTGATGAGTGTCTTAGTTTCAGGTTTGAATCAGTGGATTATTTTACCAAAATTGTGCTTTCAAGCCTTTCATAGACCATGATCAGAGGTGGCTTCCATGAGTAAAGAGTTTTTTGAAAGAGTTTTTATAGGTTTTATATAACATAACCAAAGTTGGTTTTATATAACATAACCAGAGTTGGATAAAAGTGAGATGCTGATGAATTTAAAAAACAGATCACTATCAACAGAAATAGAATATTATCAAGAAATATATAATATCTATAAAAAAAAAAAAAAAAAAAAAAAAAAGAATGTATTTCAAAACACTGTCGCTATTTTCAAAATTAATTCTATTGATTCTAGTTTTTTTTTTGATTTTATATGTAGGACTTCTAGGATTTGTAGTCATAGCTCATTAATTTTGTGTGCTATTATAGGGGTGTTTTCAACTAGAATTTTTCAAAATTTGGATTTGAGAATAGAATGGGATTTAAGATGTGAGGCTATGGAGCTAGAATTATTTAGGTGCATCGTAAGCGTCTTGAATGTGTTGTAGTGGTAAGACCAACATACACATTATTTACATTGGAGACAGTCTCCCAAGGAACATTTGAACCTATATCCGATGACATTTGTCCAATCAAGAAGTTCCATGGAGGGGAAGAGTTATGGGAAATAATTAAGTTGGAGGTTTTAAATTTGCTGTAGTAAATGATAAGTCTTACTTTTTTTGGTAAGATCGGTAGGGAGAACATTTTTTTGGATAGAGCTTTTTAGTATATGTTTATCTATCTTATAATTACAATGAAATTGGTTTTTGTAGTTAAGGTTTATTGATTGTTTATGATATTGTCCATGTTATGTTGTTCAGTTTCATTAATGAAATGTTTAATTTCTATATCAACAATGTAGTTGGAAACCCATTATTAAGGGTTTGTTTTATATTTTTAAGTTCATTAAGGAAGATAGTTTGAGAAAATAGTAGTTTAGCTCTGGAAAAATATTTTTTTTAAATATTCTATATTTCTTGATAATATTCTATTCCCATTGATAGCATTCTGTTTTTTAAATTCATTAGCATCTGTTTTATACAACTGTGTTTATGTAATTTTGTAATGTTTTAAAAAAACAAAAAAATTTTCAAAAAACTCTTTAAAAAAAAACACGCACACTCTTTATACATGCAAGCAACCCCTGATGATGGTCTGAAAGCGCTCTGGACAATTTTGGTAAATTCATCCACTGATTCCAACCTGAAACCAAGACACT